>OZ005738.1:46269118-46394118 GCA_963930755.1 Eudasyphora cyanicolor
TGGAAAAAAAATTGTTTTTGAGAAAAATTTAATTCTTTTTAAACTATTTCGTAAAATATCTGTATTATTATAAAGACGTTGCAAACCGCCATTTTCTAAAATATTTTTAATTTTTTAAGTTAACATTTTTTAATTTTATTTAAAAAATTAAATTTCATTTTCGTTCTAAAGACAGCGTAATGCGATTTTTCCGAAATATCTTTAAATTGAAAAATGCGTCAATATCTCTCAAAACGGCCATTATGTTTTTAGGACTTTTGTATTTGTAATAGTTATAAACAAAAATTTTAATTTGGAAAAAAATAGTTTTTAAGAAAAATTTAATTCTTTTTAAATTATTTCGTAAAATATCTGTATTATATCTGTGCCATTTTCCAAAATATTTCTAATTTTTTTAAGTTAATATTTCTTAATTTTATCCAAATTGAAAAATTATTTTTTTTTTAAAAATTATTAAAAAAAAATTGGAAAATATGGCGAAATAATTTAAAAATACATAATAATCGTACAAAAAAATATAATTTTTAAAAAATGTTAATTTAAAAGAATTTTGGTTTCAAATTTCAGTTACAAATATTAATATCCCAAGAGTATCCTAGTTAGAATCCCAAGGAAATAATAGTTGTTTTTAATCTCTGAATATTTGATGGGAATTTGAAGCAAATCAAGAAAAAATATTTTTTTTTTTATTTTTTAAAAATAAATTTTATTTTTTTAAAAATAAAATTTTCATTTATTTTTAAATATTGCAATATCAGCGAATAATAGTCGAACTGTAAAAATGTTTGTCAAAAAATTAAAAAATTGTGAATATGAAAAAAAGTCGACTTTTTTAAAAAAAATTATGTGTGGATGTTAATTTTAATTAATCCCTTCAAAAAATTTAATTTAAAGAAAATTTAAATGTTATTTTCTTTAAACATTTTTTTAATTTCCGTTCGTAACTCTTTCAAATTACGATACCAAAAACATAATGACTGTTTAGATTTTGTGAGAGACCCACGAATATTATAGAAAAATAGGGGAGATTTTTCTTTTTAAATTTAAATATAAAGAAATTTTAATTTTTAAAAGTAAATTTTTTGTGTTTAAATGAAATAATTTTTTTTAATTTTTAAATTAAAATGATTTTTAAAAAAAATTTTATATTTTTCGGAAATAGGGTAAAATACGAAATAATTTTATAAAAATTATTACAAATTATTAAAGTAATTATTTCGGAAAATATCGCGTTACGTTGTTATTAATATGATACAAAATTATGCATATTTTATTTAAAAATTTTCAAAAAGTATAAATTCAAATTCAAAAATATAATTTTTTTACAAATCTAGAAATTTTTACGACCATCTAGAAATCTGTAAACTTTTTGTTCAAAAAACGTCTTAAAATTTCTGATACCGGATAAATACACCTGCAAAAGAAAAACATTAAAAATTCAAATAAACAAAAAAATTATAGAAAATGTGTACATCTTCAATTAAAATGGTTATTGATTAAATTAAAACATTATTTGAATACATTAACATATTAATTTTATGCTTGACAGTTTTATCGATCCTCAGAAAAGAAATAAATTAATCAATAAAAAGATTGATTGAATCAATTAATAAACTAATTAGAAAATAGATGATTCAAATAATTTTTAATAGAAGTTTCCAATACGATAGACATTATTATAAATATATGTTATTAAAATAGGCATTAAAATTTCTTCAATATTTTTCAGACTTAGTCACGTAAAATGTCTTAAGAGAAAAAACATGTAAGTCTTTTAATAATAAGTTTATCTTTCGATCTATGGCAAAAAATCTAGAGTATAAAATATTATATTGTAAAAACTACGTATTCCTAAAACATTTTCTATTGATCTCTGGATAAAACTATAAGTTATAGTTAAAAATATAATATTATATTGTAAGAACTATCGTATTTCTATTAGGTTTTATATTGATCTCGCAGTCAAAACTTTGTTTTAGCTATGAAGATTTTCTATTTTTTAAATTTCGAATCTTAAAGATTTAAAATCTTAAAATAATTGATGTAAACTAATTTAAAAAATATTTTTAGGTTTAAGCAAAGATACAACATATTAACTAAATAGATAATAAATGCAACAAACATGTGTATATAAACGTTTTAATAAATTAAAAAATTCAAGATTTTGACAAATAAACAAACCAAAAACAAAGAATTCTAAAAAATGTCTCTATTTTCCCCTCGGTATCATTTAACATAACTGCTGTCATGCTTTACATATGTTTCTAAAACTGATATCCCTAAGTCACTTGAAGGTTAAGTATTTCTTGTTTTTCTCAGAACTCCACGAATAAGACAACAAAAAACTCTTGTCTTACAGGTAAATGGGATGAAAATGTACATATGACGGGAATTACCAATAAAAATGACTGGTCATAAAATTAAAACAATCTTTGTGCCTTAAGTCTTTTACTGTATGTTCGTGGGACGTTTGTGCTCTTTTGTTTTAGTGGTAATGTCACAGCGGGATTCGCTAAAATTATAGTTAATTACTCTGGATTTGTAGAAGTGGCATGCTTCCAGGGAAATTATGTTCCTTTAAACCAAACGTGAAATCGAAATATGTGATTGATTGCTTCTAAGCCAAAACTTGTCAAATTATTTTTATATTTAGATTTTCTGAAATCTAAGCGTAACGTCATAGGGGCCGTTCAAGTATTACGTAAGCACTATAGGGGGGTGGGGGGGTCTTTGCTTTGCTTATTTTTGATGACATTGGGGGGGGGTGTTGGAGATGGTGATTACGTCAGCAGTAGTTCTTTACTTTTTTCCACATATGACAACCCACACAGATTGTGATTACTTCAGCAGTAGTTATTTACTTTTTTACACATATGGCAACCCACACAATGTCTATGCTCGAAAACAAAACCCATATTCGCGGATTCCCATAAATAATGAGTACATTTAGGTACTCGCTTAGAATTTCTTCAATCAGTTTCGTTTCGGTACGATTGACGATTTGACGTGGTGTAAGCAAAGCAAAGCAAGTAAATATTTGCCTTACCGTTGATCCACTTTCGCCAAAGTGGAATTGTTTAAGATGTCGTTTCAAATAGACAAATCCAAGTTATACCAACAATTGTTTGAAAGTTTTAAAAAATCTCATACAAATACAAAACTACAAAAAGTACAGAAGTTAGTTAACGAAGTGTGGCGTAATTATAAGTTACAAGCAAATCGGACAAGGAACTTGATATTATTGTCTCTAAGAGAATTGCAAGCAGCGACTAAGAATAAATCCAAACTACTACGATTTTTTTCCAAGGTTAGTGATTAAGTTAATGTAAATTAAACAATCACCCCTATCGCAGAAAAAATTTCACGTGAAATGTTTTGATCCCTAGAAAATACAAAGTAGAAATTGAAGTCTATAGGTATATTATTCTGCGTTAAAGAGATTTGCAATGAAGAAAATGATAACTACTCGTCTTAAAAGTCTATTCAAGTGGAATTATTTTCACTTTCCATTTTGATTATATCCCTTCAATTTTTCTGGGGAGCAAAACTTTTCACATGGAATTTTATTCACGATAGGGGTGAATATTAAATGTACTCACTATAGTGTGTATGTATTAATAAGACAAACATTAGCAGTACCTATAAAATGTTTTAATTTTTAGGCAACGAATACCTGTAAGCCTGCAGAAAAACCACAAATTATACAGCTTCAAATTCTAAAGAACAAAAAGACGACATAAACCCCGGAGTGGAATCACAACAGCAATGCGAAAACACAGAAAATACAGATAAACAGCCGAGAGCAAAACCTTCGCAGGAAGCTATGAAAAATAAGATTGCTCTACTCGAAAAAAATCTGAATGCTTTGTATTCTGCCAGAGATAGTATGCCAAGCCGTGTTGAAGTTGATAAACAAATCAATAAGTTGCGCGAAGAATTAAAAACAGCGAAAATGTCTTTAAACAGGAAGATTCAAAACGAAGTTGCCCAGAAGAAACACAGAGATGGTATGAAAAGAAAGTTAGAAGATATTTCTCATGCAAATCCAGAAATAAAAAAAAAACTATCCATGAGGGATTCAGTGGGACGGCCTATCCTAGAAAATGATCAACCATTATTATTGAAAACAATTGCGGATATTGCTTTATTTGGCAGTGCAGCAGATGATAGAAGACGAACAGAATCTAGTCGCAGTGTAAAAACTCTTGACGAATTAACACAAGAATTACGAAAAATAGGATTTGACATTAGTCGAAGTGGGACATATCTTCGTTTGATTCCCAGAAAATCTAATTCTGCAGAGGGACGAAGACATGTATCGACAGTCCCTGTAAAGCTCACTCGGGCTCAGACTGATCAGCACAAAAGCCACTTAGATAGCAATTTCGCTGAAACATCAATCCATTATTTGGAGAACATAGCATCCATACTTGGACCAGATCAAGTATTTTTCATATCTCAAGATGATAAAGCTCGGGTCCCTATTGGTGTAACTGCGGCAAATAAGCAAGCACCTCTTCTAATGCACATGGAATATAGAATCAAATTGCCTGATCACGACTGGGTAATCGCTGAGCGGCATAAATTAATACCATCAGTTTATGCTGGTATCAAAATCACTTCCAGTATGCTAGGACAACCGCAAGCCGTTGGATATTCTGGACCAACATACATCGCTATTCGAAGTGGAAAGCATAGTTCATCTACTGCAAATACTCATGCTCATGATTTCGAGACGCTTCTCGAACTTGAAGAGTTTCAAGCATTAGCTAAAACTGACCATGGGTTGGTAAAACCAGTAGTAATCATGACGGTTGATGGAGGGCCAGATGAAAATCCGCGTTATACAAAAGTTATAGGGTTTGCTATTAAACACTTTAAGCGACATGATCTCGATGCATTGTTTTTAGCTACCAATGCTCCTGGCAGAAGTGCGTATAACAGAGTAGAGCGCAGAATGGCTCCTCTTAGTCGGGAACTGGCTGGTTTGATATTGCCTCATGACCATTTTGGGTCACATTTGGATGCACGTGGTGTTACAATTAATGAACATTTAGAAAGATCCAATTTCGAGTTTGCAGGAAATGTGTGTTAGCTGAGATATGGAGTTCAATGGAAATTGATGGCTATCATGTTACTGCACAATATGTTGGGCCGGGCGAACAAGATCTGCCTGATTTGCCAGATATTGAATGGTATTCAGAACATGTGCGTGAAAGCCAATACTTACTTCAAATTGTAAAATGTAGAAACATAGAATGCTGTCGTCCAAGAAGTGGCCTATTTAGATTACTAGACAACAGGTTTCTTCCACCACCAGTAAAAGTAAAACAAACAGTTGATGACTTGGTTTTGGATGATGGAGGGCAATTTCTCAATCTTCCAGTCAATTTAGCTCTACGCTTAAATTCTTCACTCAAAGATTTCCTACAAATGCCATACGATTATTTTTGTCCGACGGTAAAATTGAAGCTATTAAGTCGAACATGCAAAACGTGTGGTCTTTATCATACTTCCGTCAAGTCACTAAATCGTCACATCGAGAAGATCCATAAAAAAGTAAACACGCACACTGATATGAAAGTTAGGCCTTTAAGAGTGGCTGCTCGTCGTGCTAATGAACTGATGTGCATTATTCAAAATTTAGAGCACCAAGATGTTGAATGGCTCGATGAAAACGACGTAGACATTCCAAAATCGAATGAAAGTGAGCAGACACACAACATTGAGCAGCAAACATCCAATGTCATCGAAAACTTAGAATCATGGATTCGGGTGTCATGGACTGAAGACTGTTAATTGGAATTAATATGTACACCAAAAATTTAAAAGAATTTTGTTTAGTTCGTAATATTACTTAATAAGATTATAATATTTGTACTTTACTCGATGTTGAATACCGTATCAATAAAGTTTGTTTAAATGAATATTATGTGCGTTAAAGTCCTCTATCCTAAGCCTATTTTCTTATTTCTAGAATTTTAACTGCTGCTCATGAATGAATAACAAAAATAGAATACATTAAATGAAAAATGCATATAACAATGTTTACGTAAGCATGGGGGGGGGGATAAGAGCTTTGCTTACTTTTGATGACAAGGGGGAGGGGGGGGTAAATAATTGCAATAAATCTGCTTACGTAATACTTGAACGGCCCCATACCTATTCTGATTTTAAAATGATAGGAATTCCGGGATTTTTTACTCGTATTCGAGAAATTTTGTAATGTTACCAAAGACTATTTTCTGTTTTTGAAATACCGCATTTCCCTCAATAATCTTTTTAAAAAGGCAGTGTAAAAAGCGAAAAAAAAATTTCTACGGAAAACAGACAAAAGTTGAAGAACACCTAAAGAAAAGTTGACCGGGGCCATCTTTTCCCGAAAAAAGGTTTTCAGAGATCAAGTTTTTCCGCGGAAAATTATCCAACATTTAGAGCTAAAATCATGAAATTTGTAGAAAAAATATTTTTCATTTATATTAAGTGGGTAAAAACTGTGTACATTTCTAAAGCTTCTTCTTGGTCCTTTTAAGGTAACAAAGGACAGGGACAGTTCAACAATGGCACCCTAACATTGAGATGGTCAAAATGGATTTTTACTTTTTGGAGAAAGTAGGCCAAAAAGGCAGATCGTCCAGAGATAAACAAAAAATGCACCCTATACAAGTACTTCAGTTCAGAAATTAAAATGTATTTTCCAAATTCGTACTTTAGCGATAAAGAAACACCTCCCAATAAATGCAATTAAATGCATTTTCATAATTTCTACTTTTGCGAATGAAATGGGTACCTTCAAGGGCAAAAGAATAAAGGATTGCCAAAATTCATCCTTTTTGGGATAAAAGAGGATCAAAATGTGGCAACATCTCCCAGAGATGAACTGATATCGGACTTTCGAAATTAAAGACCAAGTATGAGTTCATTCCTACTTTTTCTGGGGATAAAAGAGTACAACTGTGGTAACCTCTACCAGACATACATTAATAACGGACTCCGAAATCCATACGTTATTGAGCGCAAAATAGGGGAAAAAAGGTACAAATATATATCAACTCCTAGTGATAAAATTGTACACAATTTTTTAAATTTGTATATTTTTTGTTAAAACTCCCGGTACACGAAAAGTATTCTCCATAGAAATCAAATAATAATGAATTCTCAAAATTAGTACCATTGTTGCATTAAAAGGGTTGGTTCAAAATAGGCGTACACTATTATAGAGAAACCTTTGTAATAGAGTTTTCAAATTTTTACTTTTTTTTGTATAAACGGACCAATTAGGCTAACTTAGGTAAAGGGTTTTCCAACAAGAGGTGTTATTTTCGTATTCAAAGAAAAAAGCCATTTTTGAGATAAATGATCGGATGTTTATTTCATAATAAAGAGGAAGGTATGCCGTTAATAATGAAAAACAACATCAGCCAAATGGCCACCACGACCACGTTTACAGGTTCATATCCTTTTCATGAAATTTTCCATAACCAAATCGCAAAGTGGCTGCCCTATGTCCTCGATAGCCTCACGAATTCTATCTTCGAGGTCTTGAATCGACGCTGGGCTGTTGGCGTAGACCTTATCTTTAACGTGGCCCCAAAGGAAGAAGTCGCAAGGTATTAAATCACAAGATCTCGGTGGCCAATTGTGATCACCTCTTCGAGAGATAACAAGGTCCGGAAACTTTTCCCGTAACAGAGCAATGGTTTCATTGCTTGCGTGGCACGTAGCGCCGTCTTGTTGAAAGTAAAAGTTGTCCAGATCAATACCATCCAACTCCGACCATAAAAAATCATTAATCATCTCTCGATAGCGCAAGCCATTCACCGTAACTGTTGATCCAACCTCATTGTCGAGTAAGTAAAGTAAGGTCCAAAGACCCCGCCGGACCATAAACCGCACCAAACAGTCACACGTTGATAATGGAGAGGCTTCTCAACAATAACTCTTGGGTTTTCCGAGTCCCAGATGTGACAATTTTGCTTGTTGACGTAGCCACCGAGATGGAAATGGGCCTCATCAGTCAAGATGATTTTGTATCGTTCGTATCGTTTTGTATCGTTCGATGATCGTGTATCGTTCCATTTTTAGTCAAAGAATAAAAGCTTCAAAAGTGACAGCTACCGAAATACCGGGTGATTCAAAATAACACCTCTTGTTGGAAAACCCTGTATATAGGAAAAGTACTATCTCCAAGATATAAATTAATAGTTGTTAGTTAAATTGCGTACATTTTTTGGTATTCGAGGGAGGGAAAATAGGTCTGAATATGCTTTCCTCTCAGGGGTATGAAGTAATAATAGTATTTCGAAATTCGTATTATTGTGGAAAAGAAAATATGGTAAATAATAACCGAATGTCGAAATTCTTACCTTTTACGGATTAAATTTTTATAAAGTGGACCTAAATATCAAGATAATAATTTCAAAGAAATAATAGAATGTTTAAATTTCTACGAAATTTACCTCTTATAGAGATGACAAATTTATTGTATTTTCGAAAATTCGAATTTTGTGAAAAGGGGACACAAAACTCTCTCTGAGATTAAATTATATCGCACATACATCTACAAAATGGACCAAAAAGGCCAAATCCTCTAAGAAATAAAATGTGAAGAATTTTTGAAATTTGTTCTTTGTGTGGTAAAACTGGGTACAATTAGGGTTCCCTCTACAGAATATCAAAGAATTATAGATTAGCGAAATTCTTACCTTTTTGCGCGAATAAAGGGGTTCAAAGTGAGCCTAGCCTAGCTTATAGAAGCAAAATTGTAATAGGATTTGGAAGTTTGTGCTTTTAAGGATAAAATCGGACAAATTGGCCCAAATTAGGTAGATACACTCAAAAAAATGTATTTCCTAAATTTTAGTAAAATCCACTCTCCAATTTAGTTCAATGTTTTTATGCATATTGAGTTAATTTTTTCTTAAAACTGGGAAATTTTACTTAGTACTACTAAATATTATTGTTTTGGGGGATATGCAGAATAGTTCATTAATTAAAAATGAGGACATATTTTTACTAAAATATTATTTCTTGAAAATAGTTCGAATATTCATAAATTTATCAAATTAACCCCCAATTTCACAACCTCCGGTTAGAGCTAACTCAAAGTTAAAAAATAAAAATTTCATACAATTTGACAGCTATAACAGTAGGTTAGTTCTAACTGTAGGATAACCGGAGATTGTGGAATTGGCCGTTAGACATATGCGGTGGACACCCAACATAGACATAAGGAAATTATGAACTAAAAATGGAAAACATGAGCTTTAAGAAATTTTAACAAAAAATAATCATGAGTCCTCATTTCGAGTCCATGAATTTGAAATCAAAATTAGGAAAACATACTAAAATCAAGGAAAAATTAACTATTTTCGGACTATGTAGTCCCAAAAAAAGGCTACATTTTTGTATGCCCGTTTTCATTCCGCAATTTTTTATTTTTGCGCAAATCGATACTTGCAGGAACTTAAATTTATGGCGAAACATTAAAAATGTTACGCCCGGGACGAGAGTCGAACCGACAACCTTATGATTGTAAGCCAGACACACTATATATCGAGCTACGTAACTCTTATGGAATCGATATGAAAATGTCATTCATAATATAATTTCTTCGTCGCCTATAAATATGGTATATGGCAACTCTATTTATCATTCAATGATGGCAATCCATTTATCAAATTCAAGTGAACATAAAAATACATTGTTTTGAAAATTTGGGGATATATAATTGTATTTAAAAACAAATTTTTCATAAAAATGTGTGTGTCTACGTAGGTCAGTTGGTAAACATGGCTCACAAACCGGAAGGTTCTCTGGGATCGAATCACATTCGGAGCGGAGGTAAAATTTATAATATAATATTTGAACATTTCGTATGTAATAATCAATTTCAAATCCTAAAACAAAGAAGAAGAGATTAATCCAAAGAGCAAGTGGTAGGAGATTCCAACATATACATAAATGGAGGAGAGTGATTGAGTAAGTAACTATTGAAATTAATTATTATTTTTTCATTAATTTAATTAAATTTTTCTAAATTTTAGCAAAACCTTACTTGCAATAAGCACAAAAATATGATGAATTTGCATAATTTCAAGTCAGAATTTGTTAGTATTGAGTTCAGTTTTCCCTATTTTAATTTCAATAGTTACTTAAAGGAAGTACGAGTTAACTAGAATTAAGTTCAAAATATTTCATGATTGTGAGGGAATGTATGAACTTGATATAAGGAAAGCTAGCTTTAGCGCCATACGAAGTTCAATATTCCTACAGTTTAGTTCATTTTAACTTGCTCCAGGGTTCACCTTTTTTTGAGCGTAGGTAGGTACTTTTTCCAAATGAATCATGCAAGAAGTTAGTGTCAAATTGGGAAACTTTTTGGAATTAAAAGTGAGACAAAAAGAGGTCTAAATATATTACTCTCTATAAGTATTAAATACAATTAAAGGCGTACAAAATAGGCCTGGAAGTGTTACGCTCTTATGACTCATTAATGTTTTGTCGAAACTAGTATTTATTGAGTAAAAATTGGACACAAGCGGCCCAAATTTGGTACCATCTCTCTGAAATGAAACTGTAAAGGACCAAAACGGCCCAAAAAGGTTCTAAGATATCAAACTGTGGTGAATTTTTTAAATGTGTGCTATTTTGTTATAAAACCCGGACCAAATATGGTGACCCCTACAGAAGATCAAATAATAATGAATTGATTTATTGGGATTAAACGCATTTAAAGCGAACCTAACCTACCATAGAGATAATATTGTAATTGTAATTTACCTCTTACAGAGATGACAAATTTATTGGATTTTTGAAAATTCGAATTTTGGCAAAAGGGGACACAAAACTCTCTCTAAGATTAAATTATATCGCACATACATCTACAAAAGGGACCAAAAAGGCCAAATCCTCTAAGAAATAAAATGCGAAGAATTTTTGAAATTTGTACTTTTTTGTGGTAAAAACCGGTACAACTATGGTTGCCTTTAGAGAAAATCATATAATAAGGCATATTAGATGTACGTACAATTTTGGGATTAAAATTGTTCAAAGTGAGGATAGCCTCTTATAGAGGTAAAATTGTTATAGAGTTTTAAAATTTGTACTTTTCTGAGGTAAAAACAGATCAATTTGGCCAAATCGGGTAGATAGCTAGGTACTTTACCCAAAAGATAACTTAATACTGTAATTGATTTCAACTGCATATCTTTTATGGGATTAAAAGGGGGACAATGTAGGTCAAAAGTGTTACCCTATCATAGATGTACATAAAAATAGATTTTCGAATTTCCTATTTTGTGGTAAGAAAGGGCCGAAATATGGTACGGATTACAAAATTACGAACGGATACAAGTCCTCCAATTTCTATTTTCCCCAAAAGGATCATTTAAAATATCTTGGAATCCATTTAGATCGGCACTTGGCGTGGTAGACTCTAAAGTAACTCAAATAAAACTAATCAATTCTGAAGGTCATAATCGCATTAGAAGGAGAGATACGCTGGACTTGATTTAAATTAAAACTAAAAAAAAACAAAAATTAAATTATGAATTCTTAAATGTGAAATGTTAACCTTTTGCTAAAGTGAAAAATCGTGTAAAGTCTCAATGGTTTATTCGCAATGGCAATAACCAAGAGAATAGTATTCTAGGTTAAAATTTGTCCACTTCTTGTCATTTTCATTGTTTAATAATGAAAGATTCAATAATATATGTAATGAATTGGATTGGAATACATACACAAAAAGGAATAACAGCCCCAAGGTCCAAAGAGATAAAGTTGTGGTGATTTTTGAAATTTTTTTTTTTGATAAAAAAAAGGTAAAATCATTATGTATCAATTTGGTAAGAAAGGGCCCAAATATTGTACGCGCTATAAAAGATCACATAATAACGAAATTCGTACATTTTTGAGTTTAAAAGCAGATAATATGGACATAAATATAAAAAAATAACGGAATGACGAAAGAGGTACCCTTTCGGGATTAAAGATTAAATAGGGACGCTTTTCTGGATATATCCGCTCATATATAAAATTATAATGGTTCGTTTTGTGCACACAGAATACAGTTTGGTTGCCTCAACCGAATTATTTGCCAACCGAATTTTGGTAGTTCTGTCTACTATCATGCGATTTCATCAGGACAACCAACATTTTCGTTGTGGTATACTTCTGCTTCCATGTTTCATTTTCATTAATTTTTATTTTAATTATTGAACAAAAAACAAAACAAGTCATAACAAAATTAAAAATCCCATATTACATAATTGTTGTTTTTTTTTATTTATGTAAAACATTTTGCACAACATATTCTGCATTCCACACATTAGTATACACACGAGATATATCGTTCTTGAACAAAATTTTGAAGATTTTGTTATGTCGAGTAATTTTATTTTTTTGGTCATGTATCAGCAAAAGAACAGCAATCAATCTTTCGGTTGTATTTCCCAAAATTAAAATGATTGGGATAACCAATAAACGATTATTTATTAATATTTTTTCTGTTGTAGTAACCAATTATTAGTTGCAGTAATAATCTTTGGTCTATAGATAAATTTCTGTTGTCAAGAATAAAACATTGGTTGTCACAACAAAAAATCGATCATATGGTACTATAATGAAAATTTAAAATTGGTTACCACAACTAACCGAGTGTCAATGAAAAACCAATCTTAATTCGATTGATGCAACCATCGATTTAGTTGCAAGCATTTTCATTTGATCGTATCCATGTTACTATTGTTGTTTCAACTAATTATGTATAAATACAACCGACAGACGGTGTAGGCAATATACTTTTTGTTGCTAGTACTATTTTTTTATTGTTACAATCGAATTCCAACCAATTATTTTCCTGTGTGGTAAAAACGGATCAATTCCGGCTAAATAAGTTATATAGGTTCTTTCCGCAAAAGATAAATTAATAACGTATTGTCAAAATTCGCACAATTTATGCGATTAAAGTAGGTATAATGGGTCTATATAAGCTTTCCTCTCATACGTACGAAATAAAAACGGTCCAAAATGTGGTAGAAGATCAAATAATCATGATAAGTAAGATATGCTTAAATATAATAATAAGAAATAATAACGGAATATCCAAATTCGTAACTTTTGGAGATTATAAGAGGACAAAACGTTTTCGTGGTAAGAAAGAGTCGAAAATATGGTACACAAAAGATAAAATAATAACGAAATGTCACAATTCGTACATTTATTGGAACTAAAAAGCAAACAAAGTTGGCCTAAATATCAAGATAAGAAAAAAAGTCGAAATTCGTACCTTTTTCGGATTTAAGACATAGTGGGATTAACTAATTATGTCACCCTTTTCATATACTAGATGACAAATAATGGATTTTTAAAATGGGCCAAAATACGACCTACCATTCTTTTTCATAAGACCATAACAAAATTTAAATCCTTATAAAAATTGCCAATCAAAATACTATATCCCTAGGGAGACGAGGGTCCCCGTTTGGGAAGCACTGGTCTCATATTTCTTTTCTTTTTGGGCGTTTCAAACAATTTCACAAATATGAAATACATATCAGGCGTGTTTTCGTTACACCATAAGTGCTTAATTTGTATGGGGAGCTAAGCACATTTAAGCACTATTAGTTCCCGATGAAGTTTGGTGATTGTGTTCATGTCTTAATCGAGTATGATGTTGCCAGATTGGGCACCCTATATTTAGCAATATGGCATCCCATTTTTGGAGAGATTTTATCAATTATTGTGAATTAACGGGAAGAAGAAGAACAAAAATGGAAAATTATTTTAATATTTGCAAAAAAATGTGTAAACAATTGAACATAGAATAGTAAATGTATGTTTTATAAATACTTTTCACGAATTTTTTGCCTGTTCGCACTGTTATTTCTTCGCAACTCATGACACCATTGCTACCAGATAGTGAAAATCCGCCACTTATTGCTTATGTGCCAGTTAGTGGAAGTCAGTTGTTTTCGTTGCAAAGTGCTAAACTAAAAGTGCTAGCTTGTAACGAAAACATGCCTATTCTGAACCACCATGTGGTACCGGGTATGAAAATCCCCACATGCCAACAATGCTCATCACCATTAGCGAGAAAATCATCAAAAGTGGCAACACTTCGTAACGATGCTTTGCTTTTTCATCACAATCTCCAACTAACTTCACTGTCTCCCTCTCTCTTTTGTCATAAATGTTTGTTTACAATTCTCACGTCATTCTCTCGTTCAGTTTTTTCATGATCGGCGGGATTTTGTGACATTCTAATAAGAAATCTCAAACAAGTGTTGAATAATGAAATAATTTCTGTGATAACTTTATTTATATCAAAAACTATTGATAAAACTTTACAAAGCGATAATAATAATGTTCTTAAATGTGCGTATTCTTTTCGTTTTTTGTTTATCTCTTCGTCGGTAATGTTTGATTGTAGCTGCGGCCGGCGCGTCGGGCAATAAAGTTTCATTTATGTTGTGTTTGCATTTCGCTTGTACATATTTAATGCAGTCAGCAGGGGACGTACAATTTCTTGGATACCTTCCAAAATTGCAATGCATTTAATTTATAATTCATTATAGGGGCACTTATGGTACAAGGTAAGTCTTGAGTCACTCTTTTCATAATTTTGAATACATATTATTAACTTTGCCAAATTTTAAGATCTGTTTCTGATAACACTATTCAACAAAAAATTTTCTACTACATAATAATATATTTTGTTCACCTACTAAAGTCGAAATAATACCTAATGAATGGAATTGATCATATTATGCAGCAATTTCATGATTTTATCATTAAAAATTTTCTTTGAATGTGTAAAAAAGAATTTTAATTGAAATATCAGTAAACAAATATTTATGGTCTATTTTTTTGTAAGTGTATCCTATAAAATTCTTCATATCATCGGTATAGATTTCGGGACTATTTCGATAAATATTTGTTATTGTAGGTCATGATTTACACGGTTAATCGGGTTATATTACTACAGTGATTTTCACCAATTTATAAAGAAAATTATCTTTTGTGATTATTAATGAAAAATAATAGTAATATTTTTCTTAAAAAAGTTCACAATTTTCATGCATGTGAAATTTCATGTAAATTTTTAATAAATTTTGTTATTGAAATTCATTGCCACGATTTGCACTGTGTGTCGTGTCTTATTATTAAATTGTTTTCTTTCAGTTTATAGATTAGTAAAATCTTTTATAAATTATTAAATAAAATAATTAATAGAAATATCAAGAAACATACAAATTCGAATTCAAATTCTAATGAACATATTTATCGAATTGGACATGATCATTTTATCCTTTATATCCTCCAAATATTTATCGTATATGGCCTAATACGAATAACGGTGAAAATTGAAAAATTGGGTTATTATTTTTGGAAAATATTAAGAAAAAATGCAAAATATTATCGACATGAAGCTATGGCATTTGTGTTATAAAACAAGTAAGAAATTTCAATCGGGTAAACCGACTTATGAACATCTCACCTTGAGTCCAAAAATAAATATTAGTAAATTTATTTATTTTCTTGTTTTAAAATTATTATCAATTTAAATTGCATTTAATAACTTTAAAGTACATATGTACTGGTATTAAAGTTAAATGCTGTTAACTTCGGGTACAAAAAGGTTAATTTGTGTGGGAGGTACCAAAAGGGGCGTGCCAATAACGTCCCTCTGGACTCTAGGCACTATAAAAGCATTACACTGTACAAAATTTCAAGTATTTGTATGTACTGGTATTAAAGTAAAAGCGGGTAACATTTGTTACAAAATGGTCTATTTGTGTGGGAGGTACCAAAAGGAGCGTGGCAATAATGCCCATTTTTCACTGTATTATAGGTACTATTAAACCCTTACACTGTACAAAATGTCAAGTCTTTGTATGCACTGGTAGTAAAGTTATAAGATATTTACTTTTGGTTCAAAATTGTCCATCTGTGTGGGAGGTACCAAAAGGTGGCAACTTCGAACATTTTTCTCGAGGTAATAGTGACTACTAAATCAATACTCAACAGATGCGGAATTGTACTCCAAAGGCATAACCTGGTCACAAGCAAGACACCTGGCTCGAGATCGAAACAGTTGGAAAAATTTAGTAAATTCCATTTAAATTCTAAAAAGCATCCTTTGTGTTTGCTAGAAACTCCTATGGAGTAACGATCTTTTTTATATAAAATAAAAAAAAACGTTAACTACACACAGAATACAGTTTGGTTGCCTCAACCGAATTATTTGCCAACCGAATTTTGTAGTTCTGTCTACTATCATGCGATTCCATCAAGACAACCAATATTTTGGTTGTGGTATACTTCTGCTTCCATGTTGACAACAATCATATTTGGTTGCGCCAACTACGAAAATGGTGTCTTAAATTATCTGCTGTAGTTGCCACAACCAACTGTTTTAAAACATTGGTTGTTCTGACAATTTGTCAGACATATACTACCAACAATTAATTAAAAACAGTTTTCATTAATTTTTATTTTCTTTATTGAACAAAGAAACAAAACAATTCATAATAAAATTAAAAATTCCGTATTACAAATTCATCACTATTATGAGATGTGGAAATATTTGACACTCATTTTAGTACACGAAAAAAAACAAAACTTTTATGCAAATATCGCTTAACCCTGTTCTTTCAATTTCATTATTGTTGCTTTTACTTTTTATTTATGTATGTAAAACATTTTGCACAACATATTCTGCATTCCACACGAGATTATTTTTGATTACCTATACCATTCTTGAACAAAATGTTGAAGATTTTTTATGTCGAGTAAGTTTATTTTTTGTTTGTCATGTATCAGCAAAAGAACAGCAACCAATCTTTCGGTTGTATTTCCCAAAATACATTTAATTATTCTAAACTTGGGAAATGATTGGGATAACTAATAAACGATTATTTATTAATATTTTTTCTGTTGTAGTAACCAATTATTCGTTGCGATAATTATCTTTGGTCTATTGATACAATTTCTGTTGTCAAGAATAAAATATTGGTTGTCACAACTAAAAATCGATCATATAATACTATAATGACAATTTAAAATTGGTTACCACAACTAACCGAGTGTCAATGAAAACAACAATCTTAATTCGATTGATACAACCATCGATTTAGTTGCAAGCATTTTCATTTGATCGTATCCATGTTATTATTGTTTCTTCAACTAAGTATTTTTAAACACAACCGACAGACGGTGTAGGCAACATACTTTTTGTTGCTAGTACTATTTTTTTATTGTTACAATCGAATTCCAACCAATTATTTTCCTGGGTGTAAAATAAAAAAAACCAGTAAGGAAAGGCTAAAGTCGGGCGGGGCCGACTATATAATACCCTACACCACTCTCGTAGTATTGAATAACTCTGATATATAAATTTTGTAATTGATGTAAAAATTGTTTACATAAATTTACTTTTGGGACATTTTATACCTCAATAATACCCTGTACCACAGTGTGGTGTAGGGTATAAAAACGATTGGATCTAAAGAGCCAAATCGGATGAAACATATATATGGGAGCTATAGCTAAATCTTAACCGATTTTCTTCAAAATCGGTAGTGTTGGTTCATGGATCAAGAAACTCTACCATTCTAAATTTCAAAATGATTGGATGTAAAATACAGCTTCTACAGGACTAAAGAGCAAAATCGGACGAAACATATATATGGGAGCTATAGCTAAATCTTAACCGATTATCTCCAAATTCGGTAGTGTTGGTTCATGGATCAAGAAACTCTACCATTCTAAATTTCAAAACGATTGGATGTAAAATACAGCTTCTATAGAACTAAAGGGCCAAATCGGACGAAACATATATATGTAGTTATGTAGACGAAACAATTCGGTAGTTTTGGTTCATGGATCAAGAAACTCAACCATTCTAAATTTCAAAATGATTGGATGTAAAATACAGCTTCTACAGGACTAAAGAGCAAAATCGGACGAAACATATATATGGGAGCTATAGCTAAATCTTAACCGATTTTCTTCAAATTCGGTAGTGTTGGTTCATGGATCAAGAAACTGTACCATTCTAAATTTCAAAACGATTGGATATAAAATACAGCTTCTATAGGACTAAAGGGCCAAATCGGACGAAAGATATATATGGGAGCTATATCTAAATCTGAACCGATTTCAACCAAATTCAATAGCGATCTTAACAGCTGCGAAATACTCTAAAATGCAAAATTTCAGAACGATCGGAGTGAAATTGCGACCTGTAGTCGACGAACAACTTTAAATGGACAGACGGACGGACGGACGGACATGTTTAAATCGACTCAGCTAGTGATTCTGAGTCGATCGGTATACTTTAAGGTGGGTCTAGCTGTGTTATTTTCAGGTGTTACAAACATCTGCCGTGAAACAAACTTAGGGTGTGGTGTAGGGTATAAAAAAATCAATACTATGTGTAGAATTTTAGAGGATTCAAATAAGTAGTATAGATGTTATTAAATAATCAATATTTCACTAACTGTTAACCTTTTGGGGGGTGGTACTAGAAGGAGTGGACCAATTTGGCCCATCTTCGAACTTAGCCAGAGATAGAAGAAAATATTACCACATACCAAATTTGAAGACAATCGGTTACTCCTTTCGAGAGTTATTGTGCGCACCAGCCAGCAGACAGGCAGACGGACGGACATTGTCATTCGAAAGAAATATTGTCAAGTTTCTAGGTGTTTGTTTAATGATAATGATCTGTCCAAAAAATTGTATTTGATAAAACTTAGATTTAAAATAGTATATACATATATACTGGGGCTATAACTTAATCTAGACCAATTGAAATGTCACAGTGTTTTTTATTGTTCAATAAACTGTTATCTGTTAAATTTTATAAAATTTTATAGCTCTAAGGTGCAAATCGGAACCGATTACCTTCAAAGTTGACAGTGTTCGTCATTGGATCAAGATACTTCAATCTCCCAAAACGGATGTAAAATACAGCTTCTATAGCGCTAAGAGATTTAACAAATACCAGGGTTACCATACGTCCCCCTTTGGGAGGACATGTCCTCCTTTTTAACAACAAGCGCTCTATGGTGTAGGGTATGCAAAATTCGGCATGACAGATCTTAACGCCGCTTCACTTATTTATTATAATTAACACCTAAAAATACTGGAGCTAGACCCACTTTATAGTAGACCGATTGTCTGTCTGTCTATTTAAAATTCTTCCTTAAGATCATTCCGATCTGAAATTCTGACAATAAGGGCTATTTCATACCTGCGAAGAAATTGGTCAAAGTCGGTTCAGATTTAGATATATGCCCTATATAAATTTTCTTTCCGAATTGGCCTTTTACCGCTACAGAAGCTTTTTCATATCCAATCACTTTGAAATTAAGCAGGATGGAGTTTCTTGATCCAAGGTCCCACATTGACGAATTTGGTGTATATCGGCTCAGATTTAAATATAGCACCCAAGTACAAACCTTGCCAAATTTGAAGAAAATTTATTCGGATGTAGATATAATCCGATTTGGCATCTAAGCACTATAAAATACAAATTTTTGTACAAATCATTATCATTGGAAATTGTATTTTTTAAATGTCCTCCGAAAGTTCCACACTCTCTTTGTAAATGTTACAAATGTCCTCCTTTTCTGACACAAAAGTCCTCCTTTCCGAAAAAAGGTCATGGTAACCCTGACAAATACATATATGGGCACTGTATGTTCTGGAGTCAAAATATTTCTTTGTGTCGAATTTCGTACACATTGGTTGAAAAATGTGTCTTCTACAGCGCAAAGAGGCCAAATCTGAAGTGGAATATATATGGGGGCTATATCTAAATCTGAACTATGCTTTTTTGAAATTCGGCAATGTTTGTTCTGGGTCAAAATATACTTTGTGTCGAATTCCATACATATTGGTTGAAAAATGTGGCTTTATATATATGTGGGGGCTATATGTATCTAAATCTGAACCGATATTAAATAAATTCAATAGGCTTCGTCCCTGGCACAAAAAGAAGCGCTGTGTCAAATTTCATCAAGATCGGAGTAAAACTGCGACATGTACTTTGCGGACAAATTTACATGGACAGCCGGACGGACATACTACATGATTAAATCGAATCTGCTAGTGATTCCGAGTCGATCGGTATACTTTAAGGTGGGTCAAGCTCCAATATTTTAGGGTGTTACAAGCTTCAGCCAGTAGTAGTAGTGCTATGGTAACCGACCTAGTGGACTATATACCAACCCTGTACACCTTCGGAGGAACTTTACCACTATGATACCTGCCAGAGAAGAGTGAGTTGGCAGAATACCAGGGAATGTAAATAATCTCCACTTCAACGAGATGGCAGAGCAGTTTAACACACACATCTCATATGGGTTCTTGGGCGTAGGTATATCCCGGGGAACTGCAAAGATAATGAACTTGCTAATAAGGGGACGACATTACAAAATAATCGATGAATTTGCATATATTGGTAAGCCATTGTCCACATGCAACCCAGTGGTATTACATGAAGCCATCGCCACAAAGGGCGGGTGCAGGGGTTAGCTATTATTTGCTATTTCTATAAAACGCTATAGATGTGACATGTAAAAAAGACACACCGCCTTCTCCAGGAACTGAAACCCTATGTTTCTTATAATAAGCGGTGCCCACTATTCGCCACCGCATTCCATAGTCCTAAGTAATATACAGATCTAGTTTTTTTCTACGACACATTTTTTCAATGTCATTAAAATAATCCCGTTAAACAAAATCAACCACCACTGGCGGTTCTTTGTTAAAAAAGAAAAAACAGATCTTCAGTTGTTTCTTATTGGGTGTGGTGAACAGAAGAAATTATAAGGTGATAATGAGTATTTACTTATATTTTAAATGTACTTAAAAAAACGGCATAAACATATTCAAGGTAAAGTATTTTTTTAATGGAGAAAAAATAAAATTATATTTTGAATTATATTTTTTAGATCAACTGAAATTCCTGGCAGAAGCTACAGCAAAACTAACCCAAGGATTAATTTGAGGTATTAACATTGAAAATCGAGCTATCGGGTATATTTTAGGAATTGGGCTAAAGTTGACTACTTTCCTTATTTTTTGGATTTAAACGAAAAGTAATATGTATTTATATTTTTTGTTTTTGTTTTATAAGAACCATATTACATATGCATTTTTAAAATGCATTTTAGATATGACTAAAAATAAACAGTTTTTACTTTCTTGTCATATTGTTTTTATCCCTTAAGTATACTGAAAGGGTATGTCACAAAGAGGTAGCCACATAACCACTTAGATAGGAGTGTCGAATTGGCGTTAGGGGAGATGGTTCCACCTACGAGGGACCGGCACTGCCACCCGTCCATTGGAGACAGTGTGGATTCTAGGGAAAATGTGCCAGCGCTTTTGGTGTGGAAAGGTTATGCAGCGAGGGGTCAATAACCCCCTTCATAGGACATGCCCATGTTAAATTCACCAGGTAAAAGCATGGCAAGTAGATTGTGAGGGACTAGCGGTAGTTCTTTAAGGCCTAGCGAATATCGACGCTAGTCCCCTATACCACTGGGAAGCTTTGGTTTAGGCAAGAGGCAATTAGACAGTCCAATGAAAGATGGATATAAATCTGCACCTGTAGGGTAGCTAGACAAATCGGGTCAAGATACTCGTATGACCTAAGAACGTCAAAGTATCTCTTCGCTCTGTGGAGGAAAAGACTGTCTGCGTTGTTTTCAGTTCTGACGGGACACTGTCTCATCGGCGAACACGCTGGAAGGTTGGGTATTGCGTCCAAGAGGAGAGTCTGACATATCTTTCCGGCACCGATGTTCGTGCTACTGATAGTTTCGTTTATCATACCTGTTTCGCTGAGGGGCTCCTGAGTCCGTGGTAACACTAGGGACCTACATTGGTCTGTGTGAGCTGGCATAACCGGCTGCCACCCTAACCTAACCTAAACATCTGGGCCAAAACAAACATGTAATACTCTGTAACACAGGGTGGTGCAGGGTATAGAACTGAAATTTATAAAGTTGAATTGGTCAGATTATGTTGCCTTATTATACCCTCACTTTAGTGTGACGAGGGTATATATCATTTGCTACGGAAAAAAGTGTAACACGTCGAAGGAGTGACCTAAGACCCCAAGTATGTTCGGAGGAAATCCGTTTTGGGTCATTTTAAGTCGAATGAGCAATGTCCGTCCGTCTGTCTGTCTGTCTGTCTGTCTGTCTGTCTGTGTGTCTGTCTGTCTGCTGGCTGGTGCGCACGATAACTCTCGAAAGGAGTAACCGATTGACCTCAAATTTGGTATGTGGTAATATTTTTTTCTATCTCCGGCTAAGTTCGAAGATGGGCCATATTGGTCCACTCCTTCTAGTACCTCCCCCACAAAGGGTTAAAATGTTGTGAAATATTGATTCTTTAATAACTGATATACTGCTTATTCGAATCTTTTGAAATTCCACACATAGTATTAGCTTATTAGTCGCTATCAACTCGAGAAAAACGGGCGAAGTCGCCACGTCCCTTTTGATACCTCCCACACAAATGCACCATTTTGCACCAAAAGTTAACAGCTTATAACATTAATAACAGTGTATAAAAAAACTTGAAATTTTGTACAGTATTATGCTTTTATATTGCCTACAGTCAAGGGAAAAATTGGCGTTGTTGCTACGCCATTTTTGGTACCTCCCACACAATGGTACCTTTTTTCACCAAAAGTTAACAGCTTATAACATTAAAACCAGTGTATAAAAATACTTGAAATTTTGTACAGTGTAATGTTTTTATAGTGTCGATAGCCCTGTGAAAAATGGGCGTTATTGCCACGCCCTTCTTTGTACCTCCCACACAAAATGCCCAAATCATACCACAATTTAATGTCTCATAACGTTTATACCAGTGCACATAAATGCTTATAAGTCGGCACAGTGCAATGAATTTAAAGAATCTAATGTTCAGCAAAAAAAAGGTGAATTTGATAAACCCCTTCTGGTACCTGCCACACAAATTGACAGAATAATTCGAGTAATATTCAATATTACATTACTCACAAAGTGAGGGTATACCTTAGTTGGTTTACCCGACTGAAACTTTCTTACTTGTTTAATTTCATATTTCGGTCATAATGTTTACAAAAATTAAGATTCCAAAATCATAATGACTGAATTTGTCCGAGATCCTCAAATATTATACTGTGAATTTAGTGAATTTTTAATGCGAAGATATTTGATGATAAAATTGTTTATTTTGTCTTTAAAACAATACAAATTTTATTAAAATCGGTTTATCCATTCCAAAGCATAAAGAAACCCAATGATATTATTCAAAATACCTCAAATTATGAACAAATTATTAAAAAATATGTACCTATAGACGATGCGTAAAAAAATTTGAGTGGTTTAAAAAACCAAAATAGTCATTTGGTCCTTACATACACGTCTGTTCTTACCGAATTCAATAATCTATACTATAATAAAATATATTTACCAATGGAAATTTGGCTCTAAAAGCACTTTTTGAGGAAAAATACACTGTGCTTGAAATGGGCACTTTAAAAATGTAACAGAAAGGAGACCCTATGGATATACTTCATTTGACCTTGCTAAATCCAGTGCTGCTAGCCGTTTCGCGATATTCGACCACAATGTTTGCAAAGAAATCAAAGAAGGTAGTTATCTCGGAGGTGATTTGGAAGTGAAAGAAATAAAGGGAACCCTTGGAGAATTATTTCTATCAATAAAGCCAACAACGCAACCCGCCCCTTACCCCTAAAAATTGCAATCAAATCTTATTCTATGTCAAACGTCATACAAATCAACGAAATTTGTATTTGGTGTATTTGAGAAAAATATTCCTCGCGAAAAAATGCTATAGGTCTCCCTTCAATATATTTATGAACAATCAACAGGTTTCATAATTAAGCAAGTTCTAATCTCGCAAATTCCAAAATGATCGGATGTAAAATATAGCGCTATGAGGCCGAATATGAAGGAGTATATATTTTTTTTTAAATTCGGCACTGTATCTTCTGAGGTCAAAATATTTCTTGAGTCGAATATCATACACATTGGTTGAAAATTTCCGTTTTACGGCGCTTAGATATTAAATTGGAGGTACATATTTATAGTATGTACAACCACGCAACCCATCCCCTTACCTCAAAAAAATTTCAATCAAATCTTATCATATGTCTAAAATAATTCAAACGATCAGTGGTATGGGTTGAGAAGCGTGGGTGACTGTTTTGACTTGACTTGCAAACTTGGTGGTTGAATATCGCGAAAACAAGAGCTAACCTTGAAAAAAGCCTAGTTTCTGTTACATTTCAATTTAAATAAAATTTGGCACAATGATTATAAAAATATGTAAGCCTTTTCTTCTTAACCGCTTCCCGTATTTTGAAGATATAAATACCAACGAAAAGCTCAGCTGCTCCTCTTCAATGTTGCGGAATGAAATTTTATGTCCTTTTGGTGGAAGGATGTGAAATATGTAATATATCCTAACTACTTGAATATCCTGAAAAAGTGTCAATTCATATCCTTAATTTTTTTGGTACAAAAGGGTCAAACTATTATGAACTGACTATGAAAAACTCAAAATGAAACCTTGATGGGCCTAAAAGATATAGCAATTTTATTGAGTCAATATTATAATTTTATTTGTATATTTTTATATAGAATTTAAGATACGTCGACTTGACTAGTGTAACTTCTAAACGGCTTGAACGATTGATATTATTTTTACACGTTATATTCATATTATCAATGCGAGTATGCGTAACTGTAACTGGATCCGATAGGTGGCGCTGTATTCAAGTTATTAACAAATTCCTCATTTAGGGAGTTCATAAGTCAGTCAGTTCATAATAGTTTAATCCTTTAGTACCAAAAAATCTAGGACATGGATTGATACTTATAAGGATATTTTTCATATTTTCAACTCCTTCCACAAAAAGGACATAAATATTTCATCAAACTGCATTAACGGGGACTATCATAGCTTTTTATTGGTATTAAAATCTTCAAAATACGTGAAGCGGTTAACATGATATGGCTAATTTAACTTTGGAGCTCAGTACGATAAAAACTACAACGAATTTAGAAAAACTAACGCCATAAAATTCATACACATTTTTATAACCATTGTGCCAAATTTCATTAAAATCAAAAGGTGTAATTTTTAAAATGTGTGTCATTTCATTGATTTGCTATGGAATTACCCATTAATGACCATCGACATAGTTTTTATACCCTCACTTTAGTGTGACGAGGGTATATATCATTTGCTACGGAAAAAAGTGTAACACATCGAAGGAGTGATCTAAGACCCTAAGTATGTTCGGAGGAAATCCGTTTTGGGTCATTTTAAGTCGAATGAGCAATGTCCGTCCGTCTGTCTGTCTGTCTGTCTGTCTGTCTGTCTGTCTGTCTGCCTGTCTGTCTGTGTGTCTGCTTGCTGGTGCGCACGATAACTCTCGAAAGGATTAACCGATTGACTTCAAATTTGGTATGTGGTAATATTTTGATCTATCTCCGGATGAGTTCGAAGATGGGCCATATTGGTCTACTCCTTCTGGTACCTCCCACACAAAGGGTTAACATTTAGTGAAATATTGATTCTTTAATAACTTCTATACTACTTATTCGAATCTTTTGAAATTCTGCACATAATATTAGTATATTAGTCGCTATTAACTCGAGAAAAATGAGTGAAGTTGGCATGCCCCTTTTGGTACCTCCCACACAAATGGACCATTTTGCATCAAAATTTAACTGCTTATAACGTTAATACAAGTGCATAAAAATGCTTGAAATTTTCTACAGTATAATGTTTTTGTAGCGCCTATAGTCCGGTAAAAAATGGGCATTATTGTACAGCCCCTTTTGGTACATCCCACACAAATGGACCGTTTCGTACCAAAAGTAAACGGCTTGTAACTTTAATACCAGTGCATACAAATACTTGAAATTTTGTACAGTGTAATGCTGTTATAGTGCCTATAGTCCTGTAAAAAGTGGGCGTTATCACCCCGCCCCTTTTTGTACCTCCCACACAAAATGACCAAATCATACCAAAATTACATAGCTCGTAACTTTAATATACCAGTGCACATAAACGCTTATAGTTCAGCACAATGCAATGTATTTAAGAATGTACTGTTTACCGAAAAATATGTGTATTTGGAAAACCCCTTCTGGTACCTCCTACACAAATTGACAGATTTATTGGTGTAATGTTATATATTATATTACTCACAAAGTGAGGGTATACCTTAGTCGGTTTACCCGACTGAAACTTTCTTACTTGTTTTTTATATATTTCATGCTCGAACTTTTTATATTATGCATCGATATTCTACGGAATGGTCTCATTTTATTTATGAACGATCAGACTTTACGATAAAATAATAATAAAGTCTGATCGTCTGATAAAAATAAAATAATCTTTTTAGATATCTTTCAAACCGCTGATGATGAAGGCTACTTCATTTTGGATTATTTAAATCTTTCAATTACGTTAAATGGTTCTCTAGTTATGGTAAACCCTAAGCTTTATTTTTACAAAAAAGAAATCAATAATAAAAATGTGGGTTTTGACACATATGTCAAAACAAGCTTTAAATTCACAAAAAAATTGTGAAATTTCTTTTTTCATTCAGAATGTATTTGGTTTAAGACCATATCCCTCACTTACTTCAAGAGTGTCATAACTCAAAATTGAATATTGTCAGGATGTGTAACTTTAAGTCCGTATAAACAAATAAATAACATGAAATAAGACTTTTAAGAAAGGTGGAATAATCCGAAATATGATTGTTAAATTTAGTTGAGATTTATTTATGGATATTTGCAAAATTAGCATTTCTGTAAGGCAACCTCAAAAATTTTTAATTTTGAGTTATGACAGTCTAGAAGTGGGTGAGCGATATGTTTCAGTTACTTTCTGGCTATTGCAAAAAAGTAATATAAACAAATACAAACGGCTAATGCCGACGACTACAATTGTTTTCTTGGCTCGGGAATCGAACCCAAGCAAAAAACAAAAATGTATTAGTATGAGAGTTTTAGTATGTTGACTTAGTTCGGCAAAACACGGGTTTGGTTAGTAGTTCCTGTTACATTCAATTTACTACTTCCATAAGTATTTCAGCTGATTTAAGTTAAAGACATACATTATTGCTATTGACTTCTAAAGATGATAGAGTGGAGTCTATCGAAACTGCATTCAATTCTACCAAGCAATTAAAACTCACTACCAATTTTTGTATTTGTTTCTATTTTTTTCAATAGACAGAAAGTAACTGAAACACATAGTCTTAAACCAAATAAATTCTGACTGAATAACAAAAACACAGACCAACAAAAAAAAACAACAACACATTTTTTATTTTCTTAAAAATATTGAAGAAAAAGTTATCGAAAACACCCTGCGCAAAATTTTCTAAATATAATAGCCCTAGAACTGGATGGGAAAAAGAACCGTTTGACCTAAATGTCAATATTCAACACATTACAACTTGGACAGTCCTTAATCGATCTTGTTGAAATTTTGTGTCATAAATACTACCCAAAATGACTAAGCATTGTGCAAGTTTCATCGTGATCAGAAGACATCGGTTTAAAAATTGACTAACTTGGTATGAAATCCCCGATATCGGTCAGAATTTTACGTCGTTTGAAAAATATTATTATAAAAAAAAAAAAAAATTTTATTTAAAAATATATATATATATATATATAATAAAATATAGAAAAATGCATTATTTGCTTTTACAAATAATTGCTCTTGAACGGCTGAACCAATTATTACAAAGTTTATGTCGTTTGAAAGCGAACATAACGGGCCATTTTTTATGTAATTATTTTTGAAAAACATTTTAAATTTATTTTTTTCGAAATTTTTTTTAAAAGCGATTTATTTCCAAATTTACACAGAATATGCAGCAGACTCTCACGAAACCAAAACATTTTTTATTTGTAAAAATTATTGACGAAATACTAAGGCAGGTCTGCAATTTTGGTAATTTTCCTTCTGTTTCTTCACATATGAATTTTAAAATACCTTCGTATGAAGTATCATCCGTTGTTTATACCCTACACCTCACTGTGGTACAGGGTATTATAAGTTTGTTTCACGGCAGATGTTTGTAACACCTGAAAATAACACAGCTAGACCCACCTTAAAGTATACCGATCGACTCAGAATCACTAGCTGAGTCGATTTAAGCATATCCGTCCGTCCGTCCGTCTGTTCATGTAAAGTTGTTCGTCGACTACAGGTCGCAATTTCACTCCGATCGTTCAGAAATTTTGCAGTTTAGAGTATTTCGCAGCTGTAAAGATCGCTGTTGAATTTGGTTGAAATCGGTTCAGATTTAGATATAGCTACCATATATATCTTTCGTCCGATTTGGCCCTTTAGTCCTATAGAAGCTGCATTTTACATCCAATCGTTTTGAAATTTAGAATGGTAGAGTTTCTTGATCCATGAACCAACATTGCCGAATTTGAAGAAAATCGGTTAAGATTTAGCTATAGCTCCCATATATATGTTTCGTCCGATTTGGCCCTTTAGTCCTATAAAAGCTGTATTTTACATCCAATCGTTTTGAAATTTAGAATGGAAGAGATTCTTGATCCATGAACCAACATTGCCGAATTTGGAGAAAATCGGTTAAGATTTAGCTATAGCTCCCATATATATGTTTCGTCCGATTTTGCTCTTTAGTCCTGAAAAAGCTGTATTTTACATCCAATCATTTTGAAATTTAGAATGGTAGAGTTTCTTGATCCATGAACCAACACTACCGAATTTGAAGAAAATCGGTTAAGATTTAGCTATAGCTCCCATATATATGTTTCGTCCGATTTGGCCCTTTAGTTCTGTAGAAGCTATATTTTACATCCAATCGTTTTGAAATTTAGAATGGTAGAGTTTCTTGATCCATGAACCAACATTGCCGAATTTGAAGAAAATCGGTAAAGATTTAGCTATAGCTCCCATATATGTATATGTTTCATCCGATTTGGCTCTTTAGATCCAATCGTTGTTATACCCTACACCACACTGTGGTACAGGGTATTATTTAAGTATAAAATGTCCCAAAAGTAAATTTATGTAAACAATTTATACATGAATTACAAAATTTATATATCAGAGTTATTCAATATTACGAGAGTGGTGTAGGGTATTATATAGTCGGCCCCGCCCGACTTTAGCCTTTCCTTACTGGTTTAAATTTAGCTTATTTAAAATCTACCGATTTTTTCAAACTTCAACATCTTATAACACGAAACTAAGCGAGATATCGATAGCTTGTACCTTTATTTGCTACTTATTTTAAGCCACTCTATTCAAATATGTGATCAGATCGAGGGGTATAATGCTTTTGCCTATAGATGAATAAAATAATATGTGTAATACATATCTATATAAAAATATATTTATATGTATATTTATTTCCTCCAGAAAATGAACTCCAAAATATTATTTGCGCTTACGTGCCCTCCGAAAGTGCAAATTTCTTCACGTTGGATTTAGTTGGAATTTAAAAATCCTCCTTAAGCCGGATATTAGAAAATTTGTTCATATTTGCCACATAAAATTCAATCACGCTAGAATAAATCTGACTCAAAAGTAACTATCTAACTAACCCTACCGACAGGTACACTCATTCAACAGGTGCATTCAGCATGAGATTAATAACCCCTCTGCCGCTAAACACGCGCAATAACAAAACCGGCAATAACCAACAAGAATCAAAACAAATTCGACAATAAAGCCTAAAAAATCCCAAATTTCCCCTACCGACGGTGGAATAACAACCCCAAAGGGAAATTTAGGTCTGAACACATTTGAACAAGACAGCTAAGAACAGTCATCGTTTAGACGTCGTGCGTTGCGTTTGATTATCGTGAGGTAAACGGGTCGTCGTTATCGTTGTGTTGTGGTTTCTTGTGTTTTGTGTTGTGCTTGTGTGACAGCTGTCTCCCTCTCTCACTTTGTTGGTGGGGAGAACTGCTGCTCCCCCAATCCCCTACTACCCGACTGCTACTACTACCACTACATACAAAAAAAACTTTACTTTACTGCTTACAAATTACATACATTTACTTTAGACTATTACTTGAGGAGACAATTTACTTTGACTTTAAACAACAGAAAATTAAATTTGTTTAATTCTATTTTTTAGCGGTATCGTCGTTTTGAGCGTTTAGCAAAAATTAAGAGTCATCTTAAATTAATTAATTCACAAAAACCGGTCGGTTAACGTGGGTGTGCGTTTGAATGAAATCTTAAAAATTTAAAGAGAAAAATCTTGAAAAAATTCAGTGAATTCCAATTCAAAAGCTGCCCCTCCGTAAGCAGTCTTTTCGAAGAAGAAGAAAAAGGTGAAATAAAAGGAGTTTTTATTTAGAAAAAAAGTGTTTAAATTATTAAATTGCCAATTAAGAAAAATAAAAAAGAAAATTGCAAAACGGATAAACGAGCCACCCCCAGGATTAGTGGCAGTTTAATCCATCATTGCAATTTGTTTTATTGTCTGCTCTCGGCGTAAAAAATAAAATCCCAAAAGAATAAGAAGCAGCGCCGAGCAAAAAGTGTGTTAATTAAACGCCACAAAGGATAAAGAAGAAAAAATTCTGTAAAATTTTATGCAAAAATATTTTCCTCGAGAATTTTTGGGAAAAACGGTAAGCAGACAACGCCAATTTATCATCTTTGTTTTAAAGCCTCACTCACATTTCTAAAAGGAACAACGAAAAGAAGAAGAAGAAACAGAAAAAAAGGAAGAAAATTCTGTTCTTTTTTTTGCCAAACTACTAATACAAGTGAAACTTTTTCCTTTGCTTTGCAATTTTAAGGGTGGTGTTTTTCCGTTTTAGTTCGTTTTTCGGGTTTTCCCTTATACAAAACATACATGTGATCCTGTGTGTGTGTGTGTTTGAGTGCGTCCTCTCGCGTATTCTCTTTGTATGCGTGTGTGTGTGAGGACATTGTATAAGTGTATTAAAGCCCTCAACACAACATATACATCCACAAAATTGTTTTCCTTTTAAATTTTCGCACATTTTCTGCTTGAATTTCTAAATTTTCTAATAAAATCTATGCGAGTTTTAAGAAAATCCTTTAAAATTGTGAATTTCCCTAAAAATCCTCTTAGAATTTATTGATTTTTCCTCGTTTTTCTTAGCACAACTCTCTGTGTAACTTCTCTTTCTCCTGCGATTAGCTTGCGGTTGTAGGGTTGCCAGATTTGCAGATTTTTTTTGGCACATTGCGCAAAAATTGGGATGTGCTTATGCATGATTTGTGGATTTTTTTTAAAACAGGTTTTTTATTAAAAATCAAATTAGGGAAGATCTACACAACATTTGGACAAGAATATTGTGAACAAAAGGCATGTTTCTTTGTCAATTGGCTTAGAATTAAAAAATACGAATTATTTTAAAAATTAATTATTACACTGGTCAAAATTTTTTGCGGCGCTGGGTTTTGTAGTTTAGTATGTTGAACCATATATTTTAGTATAACTCGCAAACCATTTATCCGAATGGGCTCAGGACATTATTACTATTATTATTGTTATGACATATTCCAACACATTATGTGTTTAGATTTTGACTATTCACAAAGATTATTTACAAATAATGTCTACTCGTCTATATTGCGAGCTACATATCTTAATTCTTTAAACGATTTGGATGTCTCTTTGAAGATTGTTCTACGCCAAGCTGTTTTAGGTCTTCCTGTATTTCGTGTAAAATTTCATATAATCCCGCTGTCTTCTTATCTTTAGTATATTGCGGAGGCATTTCTTTACATATGATTGGATTTTTTGTGTGGTTGCTAGTGGGGCTCTCGTCATGTATATTATTCCCGATATCATAGTAGAATCAAATATCCTTCAGATTCCTCTTCCTCGTCTGCATCCTACCTGCATTGTCATTTGTGCCATCCTGATGCCCTTATAAATGCCAACATTTTCCCTGGTTCGAGGCCACGTATTTTCGTCAGAGTCTGAAAGTGATAATTCGGTGGATAATTCGAATAAACAGTAAGTCAAGTAATTTTTGAGTTTTTTTGGATAAATGTAAATTTGTCTATGATTTATCGAATGATATCTACTATTTGCGAAAATATTTTTTTTTGAGCATTTTATGCCGCATTTAAATTTGCTAGTCCTGTAAGGAATACACTAGAACCCAAAACTAGTAACGCTCCCCTGAACATTTTTTATTTTTTGACTTAAGTGGGTTTTCGAGAAACCCACAGAATTGTTTTCCGATTCTTACTATTTTTTGCCCAGTTATCACACCAATAGCAACCCTCTATCCCTCTCTTCAACATCAGGTCGTACTCGACCTTTGACCTTATATCCGGTCCAGTTAACGCCTTTATTGCCGCTTGGCTATCAATGAAAATACTCATATCACTGCTGTTTAGCGGCCTTTTTTAAAATTTCGTATATTTCAGCCTAAAATATGCTACACTCAATTAACTTGTAAGATTCTCCAATGTTTAGCTCCTACACGCTGAAAAAAAAATCGCTTCTGTAGTATATTGTCCCAAACATATGCGGCTTGAAACATATATATGTTTAGGGTACACTCCAAACATATAATATTTGATACACACAAAAATTATATATTTGGGAGGATGCTGTTCGAAATAAATCTTTGTTCACATCCCAATATGTGTTTATTTTGGACTATTTTTTCCGAAACAAATATTTGGTTGCATTTAAGTATTCAGAAAAAAATTGAGTTAAATTTTTCAGTAATTCAAAGTAAATTGTTGGAAATTTTTCATGTCGTAAGAATAATAAATAATAATAATTGAAATCGTATAATCTTGGATCGAAATCTATTACTTGGAGGATTGAAAACTAATGATGGCTTGGAATACTCAGAAATTTTAAATTATTAATTTAAAACAGAAGTTAATGTTGCATTTCGTATCATAACTGGGAGGTTGAATGCTAAACCTAAATTCGAAAAATTCAACAAAAGTTTCGAAAATATTTTTTAAATAAAATATATTTGGAGAAATTCCTAAACAATAATTTTATTTGTTTTCAAACACATATTTTAATTGAGAAATTTAGTTTGCAAATATTATATGTTGTAACATATTAATATACGAGTTCCAAATATATTTTATTGATTTTCAAATAAAATTTATTTGATCAGGAATATATAATTTTTAAAAATTTGTGTTCCAAATATATTTTCTTTCGATTCAAACATATCAGAAAAGGCGATTTTGCCCCGTGTATGAAACATTTATACACCTCAAGTCTTCAATGACATTTTGTTGTAAATTCTTCTCCTATGAATGTTTGACTGGGTGCATATATGCAGACTATAGTCTATGAGAGGATGATTTTCACCATATTCGCAAACATGTATCTGTGTATATGACAGATGCCGTACCGATCAGGTTTATTGCATCCACTAGTACACGGGGCAAAATCGCCTTTTTTGATATGTTTGAATCGAAAGAAAATATATTTGGAACACAAATTTTTAAATATTATATATTTCTTAGCAAATAAATTTTATTTGAAAATCAATAAAATATATTTGGAACGCATATATTAATATATTACAACAAATTATATTTGCAAACTAAATTTCTCAAATAAAATATGTGTTTAAATACAAATAAAATTATTATTTAGGAATTTTTCCAAATATATTTTATTTAAAAAATATTTCCAAAATTTTGCTGAGTTTTTCATATTTCAGTTTCAATTTTTCTTGGGTTTCGAATTGTACCTCCCAGTTATGATACCATATGCAGCATTACCTTCTGTTTTAAATCAATCATTCCAAATTTCTGAGTATTCCAAGCCATCATTAGTTGTAAATCCTCTAAGTACTTTATATTGATCCAAGATTATATGATTTCAATTATTATTTTTTACGAACATTAAAAATTTCTTAAATTTTAACTTTGAATTACTGAAAAATTTGAGACAATTTATGTATTTTATGAATACTGAAATGCAAATAAATATTTGTTTGTGAAATAATGGTCCCAAATAAAAACATATTGGAATGTAAACAAATATTTGTTTAGAACAACATCTTCCCAAATACACAATTTTTGTGTGTACCAAATGTTACATGCTTAGAGTCTACCCCAAACATATATATGTTTCAAGCCGAAAATGTTTAGGACAATATACTACAGAAGCGATTTTTTTCAGCGTGTATCATTTCCGCAGTATCGTGTATGAAAATATCAAAATTTCAACTAACTGGGCTGAAATTCGGTAATATACCCGAAACCAAATCGCCATATCGAGAAAATTTGAGGATCTCACTATACAAGATTAACAGATTATTTTTTGGTGTACACGCTGAAAAAAATCGCTCCTGTAGTATATTGTCCCAAACATATTCGGCTTGAAACATATATATCTTTAGGATACACTCTAAACATATAATATTTGGTACACACAAAAATTATATATTTGGGAAGATGTTGTTCTAAACAAATCTTTGTTTACATCCCAATGTGTTTATTTTGGACTATTTTTTCCGAAACAAATATTTATTTTCATTTAAGTATTCAGAAAATATCTAAATTGTGTTAAATTTTTCAGTAATTCAAAGTTAATTTTTTCAAAAATTTTAACGTCTTAAATATAAAAAATAATAATAATTGAAATCATATAATCTTGGATCGAAATATATACTTGGAGGATTGACAACCAATGATGGCTTGGAATACTCAGAAGTTTTAAATGATTGGTTTAAAACATAAGATATTGCTGCATTTGGTATAATAACTGGGAGGTTCAAACCAAAAAAACAAAAAAAATTTAAATTCGAAAAATTCAACAAAAGTTTCGAAAATCTTTTTTAAATAAAATATATTTGGAGAAATTCCTAAACAATAATTTTATTTGTATTCAAATACATATTTTATTTGAGAAATTTAGTTTGCAAATATTATATGTTGTAACATATTAATATACGAGTTCCAAATATATTTTATTAATTTTCAAATAAAATTTATTTGCTCAGAAATATATAATATTTAAAAATTACTGTTCCAAATATATTTTCTTTCTATTCAAACATATCAAAAAAGGCGATTTTGCCCCGAGTATAAGTTAATCAAATCGGAGATTGTCATAATCGTCTATATCCATAATTTGGAATTATTGCCTATTGATCTATGGATATATAAATACCAGAACTAAAAAAATATAAAAAAAAAGATAGATACATATATCCTACATTTGACAATAACCTAGCCTAGTTTATGATTGCAAAATACACGCTGAAAAAAAATCGCTTCTGTAGTATATTGTCCCAAACATATTCGGCTTGAAGCATATATATGTTTATGGCACACTCTAAATATATAATATTTGGTACACACAAAAATTATATATTTGGGAAGATGTTGTTCTAAACAAATCCTTGTTTTCACCCTAATACCTTTTATTTGGGATTTTAATTCCGAAACAAAAATGTACTTAAATTTAAGTATTCCGAAAATATTTAACCTTAATTGTGTTAAGTTTTTCAGTAATTTAATGATAATTTTTTAGACATTTTTAATTAAAATCGTATAATTTTTTATAACATTAATTTACTCGAAGGATTGAAAAAAATGCTGACATGAAATACCCAGAAATTTAAAATGAGTCCCTTAAAACTGAATGCAATGCTGCTAATGGTATTTTTGACTGGGAAAAATAATTCGAAACGAAGGAAAAATTAAAAATGAAATTAGAAAAATTCACCAAAGTTTTGAAAATCTTTCTTAAATTATATATATTTGAAGATATTCCTAAACAATAATTTTATTGGTATATAAATACATATTTTATTTGAGAAAATTAGTTTGCAAATATATTTTGTTCTAATATATTAATATATGCGTTCCAAGTAAATTTTATTGATTTTCAAATAAAATTTATTTACTCAGAAATATAAAACATTTAAAAATTTGTGTTCCAAATATATTTCTTTCGATTCAAACATATCAAAAAAGGCGATTTTGCCCCGTGTAGGCCATTTTAAATTCCCATTTTTCTAAAATTAAATGGCAACCCTGTCCAATTGTCATTTGTTCTTCTTGTTGGTGGTGGTGTCTGTCAGTCTGTCCGCACATACATGTGTTCGTGCAAAAGTGTGCGGTGTGTTCATTTAGTTTTTGCCCCCGACTGTGCTGAATGCATGTGTGTGCGTGTGTGCTGGTTGCAAGCAATATTCCACCACCCCTGTCTAAAAGGGTGTGTACATGGGTGATTTTTTCCTATTTCGTACTCCCAATTTTCTCTATGTTGTTGCTGTTGTTTCGAATGCTCCTTGCTCCGCGCCACCACTGTCTCCCCCTTGGGTCCTTCGCTCTTTTCCGTTTGTGTTTTTGTTGCTAAAAGTGCGCGAGAGCATTTATAAAGTCAGTCAAATACATTACACACCCCATCCCACTCCACTACTGCACCCTTCGTCCACGGTACTTTCGCACACACATATGCACTTAGCGCCCCGCCGTACACGTTGTTTGCGTAGCCGAATGGAAGATGTTCTTCTCTGTTCATTCGTTTTGTTTGAAACAAGGAACAAATTTCTGTGTATAAATTATGGTTGCATGATTCATGTACCTTTTTGTGCTGCTACTGCGACTCGTCTCACATTGCTCTGCGTAGAATTTTTAACATGTGACTGACTACTTCAGATGAATATCTCTAAATGGGGAAGATGTAGTAGACATAGACATAGCCAAAGCGCTATGTAATGGAAATTTTAAAATATGTGCTTCGAATTTAGAAATATGTATTGCGAAAAGAAAATCGATTCCAGAATTTAACTTGGCAAAATATTGCAATTATAATAATATCAACAAAATTTGCCAGAAGTGTGAATAAAGACTCCTGGCTACGCAAAGGAATCCGTAACTTGAATTTATCATAACCGTGGCCAACCTACCCAAAGCTTAAAAACATTCTTTATGATTCTGGAAAATACAACAAACATAAGAAAAATTTAATTATTATACTCTTCACTACACTGAGGTACAGGGTTTATAAGTTTGTTTAGGGCCAGATTTTTGTAACGCCTAAAAATGGAGCTAGAACTAAAATTATATGGATCGATTCAGAATCACCAGCAAATTTGATCTTGTTTCATTTCTTTAATAATTTTATGGGTATCATAATATCAATTTTTAATCAACAGTGTGAAAATAAATGCTTCTAAACGTATCGAGCCCTAACTGCCAAAAAGACGTAAGCGGAAATCGTTTACTTATTCTTGAATGGCATCATGTGTCCGAAATTAAATGCTGTAAATGTACCGTTATACTAAATTTCACAATTATATAAACAGATGTATGCATTTCATATGCATTTAAACAAAAAAAAATTGCAAAAGAAACCTTCTCCTCTAAATTTTTGTAAGTGGCGCTTACGTCTTTTTTGCGGTTAAGGCTCGGTATAGTCCAATTTAAATTTCAGTACGCATTCCGTCTGTTTACGATTCGTTGTGTCATCGTTTGCACTGATTTTCATATGACAGATTGAATCAGCTGATATGTTACGTTTCGGCGACGTTATGTTTACTAACTCATCACAGAAGCTGTTCTATCGATTCGTCTTCGTCACCGCCACACTTTCTATCTATGACGTCCTATAAGACAGTGGTACGTCATAATAGGTAGTTCCTGACTAGTGCCTCTCTGTCGTTTGTGCATTAAGCGCACTCCCTCTCAAGAAGACATTGAATGCTGCTAGAGGCGTGCCCACATATTCCAGGTATGGTAATTCCTAGCCTTACAAGCATAGCACCACAGCCATGCTCTGCCATCTCGATATGAGATAAGCGTCGGTCGAGAGAAGTTCTTGAATTATGTAAGATAGTTTCATGAGAGTTTATAGCGGTCTGACTATCAAAAAAAATGTAGATACCGACCTCAGTCAGCTTTTTAGAACTTCTTCTTGGTAAACACTATAGTGATCAGTTAATATTTTTGTACGGGACAGGCCTGACGTCCTATAAGACAGTGGTACGTCATAATAGGTAGTTCCTGACTAGTGCCTCTCTGTCGTTTGTGCATTAAGCGCACTCCCTCTCAAGAAGACATTGAATGCTGCTAGAGACGTGCCCACATATTCCAGGTATGGTAATTCCTAGCCTTACAAGCATAGCACCACAGCCATGCTCTGCCATCTCGATATGAGATAAGCGTCGGTCGAGAGAAGTTCTTGAATTATGTAAGATAGTTTCATGAGAGTTTATAGCGGTCTGACTATCAAAAAAAAAATGTAGATACCGACCTCAGTCAGCTTTTTAGAACTTCTTCTTGGTAAACACTATAGTGATCAGTTAATATTTTTGTACGGGACAGGCCTAGTTCCTTAGAAAAGATACCAAAGCCCAACTGATTGCTAAGTTTGGAACCGTCTGTATAGAAGTTCACGAAGCTTCTTCCCTGGGATGCGACCGCTCCTTTCTGTTTAGCCGGGTGTACGAGTTTGATACTTCTATCCAAAAAGTGATTCAGATTAGCAACATTAAAATGTAGCATACAAGCAATGAACTATACTCTGGTTCAGATCCCAGCGTTTTCCTATTGCCCTTTTACAATAGCCTTTTTTGATCTTTCCAGAAAGTTTGGTTTTGGAATTTAACACCCTGTCTAATAAAATACCTAGGTATTCCGCTTTCAGATGGAAGGGAATTTAAATATCCCCAAGGGGACAGGAACAACATTTGGTACATTATACCTCTTGTTGAAATGAAATAGTTCTGACGTGGTCGGGTTCATACCAAACCAATATCGGAAGATCGTCTTGCGGTACTATGATGGGCCTGTTGTAGGACTTCTCTAAGAGTATTTGGAAAAAATACCACTAACCCATCATCGACATCTACAAAGAAGAACACTGGAGAGATTCCATATTAGCGAAGACAGAACGCCCTTTTGAGCGGTTCCTCTGCTGAGAAATCTATGAAGATTACTTGAACCTAAGCTAGCTGAAATGCGTCTCTTAATCAAACGGTTGTGAATAAACCTTCGTATATTGTTATCAACCAGTTTTGCCTTGATCGCGTTCACACCAAAGGCATTATCTAAAGCTCAGCTTGCGGTGATGTAAAGTGTCTGTTGTATGATGTCTCTAATGGCGATTTCTTTTCTGAAAAAAAAGTGCAACATTTTCGTTGCCCTTTTTTCCAAATTTGACTTTTATACCATATTTTGGAATTTTGAAATAGGGACTAAAAGGGATACATATTTTTCAGAATTTCACGTTGACGGGGCAAAATTTTTTCCAAAATCAAAATTACCATAAGAGTACTGGAAAACGTTCGACTAACCGCTATTGCCAATTCGGGAACATAGGCAATAAATTAAACTGCCATCTTCTCCAGTGAAAGTAGAATACTGCCCATGGATAGATTCCATAGAAGAGGAGACAAATCACCGCCTTGAAGCGTTCCTCTGCTAACATATCGACGGATGTCAGTTGATTCTAAGATATCTGAAATGAATCTCTTAACCACAAAGTTCTCAGTGAACCTTCATATTTTTTTATCAGCTAGTTCTCTTTTGGTCGCGTTCAAAACAAGACTATAAGGAAGTGTTGTAGGTTGTCTCTAAGAGTACTGGTTTGCTTCCCTTTAACAGAACTGCCAAGTCATGTGCATAGACAATAACCTTAACCCTCATCTTCTTCGGGTAAAGCAGAATACTGTTCATGGAGATATTCCATAGCAGTGGACTCACAATGTTCCCTTGAGGCGTTCCTCTTCTGACAAATCTGTGGATGTCAGGTTCTGAAAGAACCTTCGAATATTGTTATCAACACCCTAGATTGCCAGAACCGCAACTATGGCTGCAGGATTTAAGTTATTGGAGGCTATCTCTATAGCTAACATTTTATATTCTTTAATGGAGTGAGAGGTCGTTTTCGGTGGAATTGCCCGGACAAGAGGTGCTGGAGATTATAGTGTGTACCTGTCGCATTGGCCCAACCACAGTGAATATAATGCGTCGACCAACATCTACACGTATGCCCAAAATGCCATATAAGAGTAAAAATTCGAATTCATGTATTTGAACATGTCTTACCCTTTGGTTAAGGGCGGAGCGTACCTAAAACTCCCAACATTCCAATTATATCAGTCCTGGATACTCGCGCTCTCCCGCGTTTTGGATCTAAACCACAGCCACAACGAAATGCTCCCCAAGGGGCCACACCAACAGCCTGGTTGATTGGTACCATAATATAGCCTTCGGTCAGACTTCGTAGCCGTAACTATTATCTGCTGGGCATCAATATAATGCAGGGCGGTTTCGGTACACATATCTAAGAAAGCTACCCTTGTATATTCACTAACAGAAAGGGAGAAACCTCAATAAAGATGACCATGCAGGACGGTTTCGGTGGATTTGCCCTTGTTGTAGGTAGGTCGTACAGAACCCTGTGATAAATATGGATTAATCTCACCAAGGTTTTAAGGAGAAATAACGATAGTCTAATCTGTAGGTAATTCCTTAGGGCGTGTTTGGGATGGCTTTTACGCTTTGGGAATGATAACAATATTAGAGTATCTCCTTGACATATATATAGGCTTGCTTGGTAGAAATAGTGTAGAGTTCTTTGAGCGAGGAAACCATTATATCAATCACTGTCTGTGGCTCAATTTTGGTTGGACAGTAAGTACCCTGCGATTTATGTTAGTCCTAAGGTTAATATCGGTAAATCTCTCCGTGGTTTTAAGTAGAATACCGACCGGAAATCCCCACAGGATTGGGACGGCTTTCCTGCTTTGGGAACAAATACAAGCTTAGATGTTTTTTATTTTTCAATGGTATTTAGGCCTGTTTAATACAAACAGTGTAAGACTCTTAGAGCGAGGAAACCAGTATATCAGCCACCCAATGTCAGTAGCGTTGTTGACTTGACAGTAGCCTCTGATAAATGCTAGTCCTAACATAACTATTAAACTTAAGAAGGCCTTAAGGAGTAATAACAATAGACTAATCGGCAAAAATCCAATATAGAGCTATTTGAGTGAAGAAACCAGTATATCAGACACTGTTTGTAGCTTCGATGTTGGTTGGACAGTAGCCTGTGAACAATGTCCTAAGAAAACAACAAATTAATCTATCCAAGCGTTTATGAGGAAATATCGATAGACTGATCGGCGCTAAGTTCTTAGGTTATGTATGAGGCGGCTTTCCCGCTTTGGGAATGAAGACAATCTTGGGTTCCCTCTATTTATCCATGGTATAAGACTGATTCATACTACCAGTACAGAACTAGTTGAACCAGGGATTGAGTTTATTTATCAGCTCCTGCAGTAGTTCCGCGGGGAGACATTGGTGCTGGCGACTTAAATGGTTTAAAGTTTGTATAGCCCAAATAATTCTGGAATTTGTTACAATTCGCTGATAGTGACTTCAGTTAAGCGGAATCTCTAACTGAAGTATGTATCTAGTTATTCATCAGAATTTGCCTGAAACATTTCCATTCAATAGCATCTTCAGCGATTCCTCACTGGAAGTCGCCCGCGAACTGCTTATCTTTTTTGATATGCCCAATAGTGCGAGGAAATAACGATAGACTAATCGTTCTGAATTTCATAGGTCCTGCATGGGACGGCTTTCGCGCTTTGGTGATGGATACAAGTTTAATTTATCTTCTTTTCAATGGTATATGGATCTGCTCGATACAACCAGTATAGAACTCTTTGAGCGAGGAAAGCCGTATATTAGCCACTGTCCTGCTTGATGAAACCAGTATAGAACTCTTTGAGCGAGGAAACTAGTATATCGGCCACTGTCTGTAGCTCTGTTGTTGACTGGACTGTAGCCTGTAATCTATGTTAGTTCTAAGATAACTATTGATTAATATCAACAATAATTGAAGGAGTATTAAAGATATACTAATCGGCAGTAATTATATATGACCTGTATGGGACGGCTTTCCCGCTTTGGGAATAAGCACAGCCTTGGTTTTTCTCCTTTGTATAAGGCCTGCTTGATACAAAACAGTATATAGCCCTTTGATCGAGGAAATAAGAATATCAGCAAATGCTTGTGGCTCCGTCGGCGAGACATTGTCTGGTCCTGGCGACTACAAAAGGTTTAAAGCTTTTAATAGCCCAAAAAATCCATGATTTTGTTACAATCTTTGATGACTTCACTTCTGCGGAATCTCAAACAGAAATATCCAGTTACTCTTCAGAATTTCCCATCCAAGAGCAACATCTGTGATTGTCAGTAGCTCCGTTGTTGGCTTGACAGTAGCCTCTAATCAATGATAGTCCTAACATAAATCGATTAATATCTACAAGATTTTAAAGGGAAATAATGATAGACTAATCGGACGGAAATCCTTAGGCTTTTCTGTTTTGGGAACGATGACAATCTCAGTTTCTCTCAATTTTTTCAAGGTATATAGCAGTTTGAGCTTGGGGATCAGTATATCAGCCACTGCCTGTAGCTCCGCCGGCGAGACATTGTCTGGTCCTGGCGACATAAAAAGTGTACAGCTCTTTATAGCTCAAAGAATTCTAGATTTTGTTATAATCTCACTGATGACTTCTGATGTTTGCTCTTTAGCGGAAGCATCCTCAACGATTCCTCATCGGATGTCGTCCAATAACGGAACTGTCATATTTCTTGATATACGCAATAGTTGTTGAGGTTAGAGAGACAAATTCCTGCTTTAAGTTGTTTTTCTGCCTATATTATTACATAGTCTGAAATAACTTTTTTTAAATATGTACTGTGATGGGCCGTTCAGAGCGATATAGGACGATTTTTTTATTTAATTTTTTATTGCTTATCTATAGTATATTTTTCTTTTTACAGCAACATTTTTTTGGCTCTTCCTTTAAAAATAAATCTAATAAAGCAAATAACCTAAACAACCTATAATCCTAACCCCAAAAATGTAGCTCATCACCCAAGATGAACAAATAATTGTTACGCTTGCCATAACGTCAATGGGTGGGTCATTGATCTTTTGTTAGGTTAAATAAAATAAAAGAGCAAAAACTAAGAAAGAAATTCTCTGCAGAAATATGAAATAGAAAAGCCTCAATAAATCATTGTTTTTAAAAAATACAACTTTTCTCTAACAATTTATTTTATTATCCCTTTTTTTATAAAGGAATTTCTATCAAAATTTGTTTCCCAAAGTATTTTTCTCGGGGTTTTATTTTGTTGGCTCTGTGTGTGTTTAATGTATCAATTATTTAGTGCGCATGTGTCGTCTGTCAGGCTGCTGCTGCTACCGTTATTACAGCTGAGATGGAACTGTCAAACGACGACATTGTAACAACTGTCAAAATTCCCTTAATGTTGAGTGGAATTGAGTAGAGAGGTTTTTGTTGTTGTTTATTTTTTCTGTTTCTCATATTTCAAGCACTTCTGACGCGAATGCTGCGGTAGCGGTGGCATTGTGTGTTTGTGTAGTCGTCCTTGTTGTCCTTATGGCATTTAAAATTAAATCACTTTTCAACACCGCCACCGCTGCGAACGTCATCATATATAGTGGGTCCTCTGCTTAACTATGTATTATAGGATGGATGATGTGTCAATGATGTTGCAAAGAGGAAGCAATACTACCAGAGCAGAGAAAACAAGAAGAAGAAGAATGAGAACAAGAACACAAACAAATGAACTACTTGAATTCCTAAAGAAGAAGCAGCAAATTAAACACACACACATACCCAATGAAAGGAAATGTTGTTGATTTTTTGTGGAAGAGAAATAATGAAAATAAGTAAATGCATAGCAGAAGACGTCAAACTTTTGTTACATTTGTAATGTACCATTTTTTTGGTAGTTTCGGAAAGTACGTCTATTTCCGGCCGGGAAGATGATTTCTTTCGGAGGATTTTTTTTCTTGTTGTGAACAACAACCGACAATGACGACCATGTGGTCGTTTCTTTTTAAGGCTTGGCCTCTTTTCACCCTACGCTCTCTTCTCTCACAACAACATCAGCAGCAGCATCGTCATCATCTTCACTCCACCACCCGGGGGCACTGGTCTCATCTCGCCTCTTTTCGTCTCGACATCATTATGAAGAGATCTCAGACATCTTATTTTTTGTGTTAAATCATTTTTGTATGTTTTTGGTTTTGTTACTTTTCTTTTAGTTCCTTTTATTTTATTGTTGAAGGTTTGTGTTTTTTTCATGTTTTCTTCATTCAACCATTTTCATTATTCTTTTTGTTATTGTATTTTTTCTTTGCGACATTTTGTATTCGTTCAACACATTGCTTGTGTTGGATTTTTGTTGCTGTTTTGCTGCCTTTTTTGCGTGCTTTTTCTTCATTTCATTTTATTATCCTGCAGCAGGATATTAACCTCAGTGTATTATAAATTATTGGGTTTTGTGTTGTTGTTTTGCTTTGGTTGGGATTTTGTAGTTGCATTTTTTTGCAGATGCTAATCAAGTTTCTTTCTTTTTGTATTTTGTTTTCTGTGATTTTGGCAAAAGGATCAAATATTTGAGAAAATTTAAACGGTATCGAATTTAAAGATTTACACCCAGCGAAAAATAAAACACATACGTGCCTTATCACTGCACATTAGTTTATGATAATGAACCAACCCCGTATGTGATGAAATCATGCACGGCGGTGCATGAATAAAGCTTCAACGCTTCATTGCAAAATCAATACCAATACAAAAATCATCAACGCATCGTTGCAAAGTCAATACCAACTGGGTATAATTTAAAGCAGGTGCTGGGGACGACTAAAGCACGTGCTGGTGACGATTTAAGCACGTACTGGGGACGGTTAAAGCAAGCTCTGGGGGCGATTTCAATGAATTTTTATTCCAAATCCACCCCAATATTAAAAACAAGTTAAACAGCATTAGCGTTAGTTTTAATAAATTTGTATTTATTCATTACATAAGTAAATAAAACTTGACAAAACAAACATATATTTGCAAATTTACAATTGCATATTAATCACTAAGCACGGCTAAACAAAACACACATATACGAATTGTTATACAATATTACCTCTGTTTTTAAACTGAAGTAATTTTTCTCAGAATTCGGCAAGTAATGGTAGCAAAACCTCCTTTTATTTTTCCACATAACATTTAAATTGATCATTTACTTATGGGTTTTCCAACAAGAGGTGTTATTTTGGTATTCAAAGAAAAATGCAATTTTTTGAGATAAATGATCGGATGTTTATTTCATAATAAAGAGGAAGGTATGCCGTTAATAATGAAAAACAACATCAGCCACGCTTACAGGACCATGGCCTTTTCATGAAATTTTCCATAACCAAATCGCAAATTGGTTGCCCTATGTCCTCGATAGCCTCACGAATTCTATCTTTGAGGTCTTGAATCGACGCTGGGCTGTTGGCGTAGACCTTATCTTTCACGTGGCCCAAAGGAAGAAGTCGCAAGGTGTTAAATCACAAGATCTCGGTGGCCATTTGTGATCACCTCTTCGAGAGATAACACGGTCCGGAAACTTTTCCCGTAACAGAGCAATGGTTTCGTTGCTTGTGTGGCACGTAGCGCCGTCTTGTTGAAAGTAAACGTTGTCCAAATCAATACCATCCAACTCCGACCACAAAAAATCATTAATCATCTCTCAATAGCGCAATCCATTCAGCGTAACTGTTGATCCAACCTCATTTTCGAAAAAGTAAGGTCCAATGACCCCGCCGGACCATAAACCGCACCAACCAGTCACACGTTGAGGATGGAGAGGCTTCTCAACAATAACTCTTGGGTTTTCCGAGCCCCAGATGCGACAATTTTGCTTGTTGACGTAGCCACCGAGGTGGAAATGGGCTTCATCAGTCAAGATGATATTTCGATTTTTCGAATTTTAATAATTTCAATGCGTTGTTGAATCGTGTATCGTTCGATTTTTAGTAATGGCGTAGTTTCTACTTGTCAAATGTCAAAGAATAAAAGCTTCAAAAGTGACAGCTACCGAAATACCGGGTGATTCAAAATAACACCTCTTGTTAGAAAATTCAGAAATTCTTGCACTGGATTTCGCAATCCTTCTCACTCGCCAGAGTGGCCACAGAATCATCAATGAATTCCAACTGGTCTTAAAATTACATTTCTTGCTCAATATTTTTTATTTGTTCACCTTTTAAATAGTCGTAGAACGATCTCATTTCTATGATTCCAGAAATTTCTGCAATAGGAAGTCGTCATTGGATTTCGCAATCACATTATCCTTCTCACTCGCCAGACTGCCCACAGAATCATCCATGAATTCGTACTGGTCTTCAAATTATATTCCTTCTTCAATCATTTTTATTTGTTCACGTCTTTATATCTTTAGTCCAGATTCACACGAGAAAATTTTTCCAAGCAAGTGGAAAAAAAAGTTTGTAGGAGAGAGTAGGCAGAGAGCTGTTTTCGCCTGCCTCTCTCCACGACAAACGTTGACTTCGGGGATAATTGATGAACGAATCGGGGACGATTTTTCATGTACTTTACGGGGATAAATTATCCCCAAACGATGTTAATTTTGTAACGTAATTTTTCCCTCAATGTGTAAGAATAGAAAGAACCGAAAACGTTTTGGCAAATACATAGAAACGTTGAGTCAAATAGTCGAGATATAGACCCTATTAATGAACTCGTAATGGCATAAATATTCAAAGTTTTAGCCCAACTGACATTATCTAGGGCCTTCACTGCTTTAAGTAATACCTTCAATCAACAACCAAGTGCACTTGTGGCAAGTTCAGGAGGAGTACAAAAATACAAAAATCCAGAAATATTAGGTTGGACCTACATTTGCGAGAAATACTCACACAAATATCAGCATAGAATTAATGGTTATTTGGGAGAGCCTATAAAGCCTCCAAAGCTTAAAATAAAATTTCCCACCAATGACTAATTTGGATTTTTGGGAAGCTAAGGAGGAGTGTAAAAATACAAAATTGCAGAAATATTAGGCTGAGCCTAAAGTGGCGAAAAATACATGCACAAATATTGATATGAAAATAATGGTTAATTGCGAAAAAAGCAAACACAAATATCATTATAAAGATAATCCTTACTTGGGTTCGATTCTATGGCCTCCTTAGCTTAAAAAAACTTATCAACAAATAACCGTTTGCATTTATGGGAAGCTCAGGGAAAATATAAAAATACAAAAATCCAGAAATATTGGGTTGAACCTATATTTGCGAGAAATACATACATAAATATCAATATGAAATTAAGGATTATATAGATGTGATTTTAAGGCCACCACAGCTTAAAAAAACGTTTCAACAAACGAACGTTTGCACTTTTGATAAGCTCAAAGGAAGTAGACAAATACAAAAATTCCGAAACATTAGGTTGAGCCTACATTTGCGAGAAATAAATACTCAAATATCGATATGAAATAAATTGTTATTTTGTTGAGATTATAAGGCCATTACAGTTAAAAATAAAACTTTCTACAAATGACTAATTTACATTTTTTGAAAGCTTAGGATGAGTCTAAAAATACGAAAATTATGAAATGTTAGGTTGCGCGTACATTTGAGGGAAAAAAATATCTTTATAAAATTAATCGTTATTTGGTTACGATTCTATGGCCTCCATAGCTTAAAAAAACTTATCAACAAATAACCGTTTGCATTTATGGAAAGGTCGGGGGAAATATAAAAATACAAAAATCCAGAAACATTGGGTTGAACCTATATTTGCGAGAAATACATACATAAATATCAATATGAAATTAATGAATATTTGGATGACATTCCAAGGCATCCACAGGGTAAAATAAACGTTTCAACAAACGAACGTTTGAACTTTTGAAAAGCTCAAAGGAAGTAGAAAAATACAAAAATTCCGAAACATTAGGTTGAGCTCTACATTTGCGAAAAATTAATTCCGAAATATCGGTATGACTTTAATAGTTATTTTTGCGTGATTCTAAGTCCTCTATAGTAAAAAAAACCTCCTACCTATAACTAATTTACATTTTTCAAAAGCTTAGGAGGAGTACCAAAATACAAAAATTACGAAATATTAGGTTGCGGCTACATTTGCGGGAAATACATACATTAATATCAATGTAAAATTTATGATTATTTTGAAGAGATTCTAATGCCTCCATAGCTTAAAATAAAACTTCCCACCACTGACTACTTTGCATTTTTGAAAGCTAAGGGGGAGTATAAAAAATACAAAAATCCAGAAACCTTAGGTTAAGCCGACATTTCCGAAAAATGGAAACAAAAATATCATTATAAAATTCGTTATCTATGGCCTCCATAGCTTAAAAAAACTTATTAACAAATAATCGTTTGCATTTATGGAAAGCTCAGGGGAAATATAAAAATTCAAAAATCCAAAAACATTAGGTTGAACCTATATTTGCGCGAAATACATACATAAATATCAATATGAAATTAATAAGTATTTGGATGTCTTTCCAAGGCCTCCACAGCTTTAAATAAACGTTTTAACAAATGACCATTTGTACTTTTGAAAAGCTCAAGGGACGTATAAAAATATAAAAATCCCGAAACATTAGGATGAGCCTCTTTCACGAGAAATAAATACTCAAATATCGATATGAAATTAATAGTTATTTTTGCGTGATTCTAAGGCCACTACAGTTAAAAATAAAACTTCCTATCAATGACTTATTTTTATTTTTCGAAAGCTTAGGAAGAGTATAAAAATACAAAAATTACGAAATATTAGGTTTTGCGAGAAATACATAAATTAATATGAATATAAAGTTAATAATTATTTTGAAGCGATTCTAAGGCCACCACAGTCTAAAATAAAACTTCCCACCACCGACTAAATTAAATGTTTGGAAACCTTATGCGAAGTATAAAAATTTAAAAATTCAGAAACATTAGGTTGAACCAGCATTTGCGAGAAATACATAAGGGAATATCAATGTAAAATTAATGATTATTTTATGGTGATTCTAAGGCCTTCACAGTCTAAAATAAAACTTCCCACCACAGACTACATTGCATTTTTTGAAAGCCCAGGGGGAGTATAAAAATACCAAAATCCAGAAACATTAAGTTGGTCCTGTATTTTCGAGAAATAAATACAAAAAAATCGGAATAAAATCAATGTTTTTTGTCGATTTCCTTCACAGTTTAAAGTAAAATCAATATAAAAAAAACAAAATAATTAGTTTAAATTAATTTAGGTGATCACCAAAATGATTACATACAAATATCTCAAAAGATAAAAAGTAATGTATACTTTTAGGCTTAACATGTTATTAAAAGTGTTGTCTACTTTTAAGAGAATACATTGAGTAATCCTTGGATTGTTTCCGTTTAAGCACCTAAAAGTAGACTAGAACCACTTGAATTTCTTTAAAATCCTCTTTGGAAAAGTATCCCTTACATATTTACATTATCTTTAGAGTTCTTCTTTGGTTTGCATTTCTCTCTGTATTACGTTGTGGCAAATTGTCAAAAATATCTTAAGCATATCCTCAGTAAATGGCCATTATCTGACTTGTATTACATCGATATTAAACACTTGTCTACTTAAGCATTTTTCTGTTGGTTTTACATTTCATTCTTCATGAGGCCATCAACGTTTCCACTTCAGAAAAGACTTCAAAGAACGAAGAAGTTATGAATTTCTAGGTTTTTCTTTTGCCGCAAGTCAAAACCATTGTTCTTTAGATTAGCCAAAAATTCTGGGGTAAATTGTTAGGATTTATTGCCAGAGCTATACTTTCCCTTATTTTAACAACGCTCTTTAACAAAGTGACATTTTAACCCAGACAACAGAAACAAACGCCCTTTTCTTAGGAATTATTTCTTATGTTTGAGGGGGGGGAGGAGACTCCCTGACTTTTTGGGGGTTGAAATTTATGCACTCGTAATTAAAAGGATTTGTAATGCAAACACAAAAAGTTAAAAAGTTTTAAGTGACTTTAATTTGAATTCCTTATGAAAAGGACAACGGTGCTTTAAGAAAGAAATACATAGATATTTTGTTGAAAACTTTTTTCTTTTCATTTGGTTTCTTAAGTCCTTTTGTCAAGCATTCCTTATTTATTTACATACACATATTATTTACATTGAAGAACTAAGTATTGATTTTTTGCAGGTCCTTTTTCCTAACCTCAAATGGATGTGTGTATGTGTGCACTTGGCAACAAAATAGTTTTTTTTTTCTCCGAGAATTTTTTGTGATTCTTTTTCTCTTCCCAGAATGTCAATAACGAAATACTTAACGAGCAAAAAAACAATAGATATAATCCTTCTTAGAAAATAAATAGAAAATCTGAGTAGATACTTATAGAATAGGAAGGATTTTTTCGTTGCAGAGCTTGAAGGTCTTTAATATTGATACATTAAGGACGTTTTTTTTTGGAAGATTTTATTTTAAGCTAACAAAGTTTTCTGAAAAAAGCGAAGAAAAAATGGCTTGGAAGAATAAAAAATAAAGTTTGAAACTCATATAATTTTTTTTTAAATTTTCCGGAAGAAATATTGCTTTTTAAAATTGTCAAAAAGCTTTTTTGTTTCTTCAGATTCAAATACTTTTATGATCTTTTTTCTATAAATGTTGCGTGAAAGACTGTCTGACTTTCCGACCATCAACGCCCAGACATCTAAAACTAGATTTAGGCTATTCTATGATTGTGTTACTATTGCAACGTAGACACGAGATAATAACCTTTTTTCTGAAATTTTTACTTTTAGGAGCTAAAATTGGACCCAAAGCAATACATTTGGTGCCAATGCCAAACCTTTAGAGGTATAATTATGCAATTTGCGATCACCACGCCCAGACCAAACTGCTAAAGCTAAAATAATAATCTGCGTGTCACTATTGCGACGTAGATGCGAAATAAGAAGCTAACCTTTCAAATTTGTACTTTAAAGGGCTGAATTGGGAAAAAGGGATAAATTTGGTACCGCCGTCATAATGATGTGCGTGTCGCTTTGCGACGTAGAAGCGAATTTTTCAAATTCGTACGTTAAAGGGCTAAAATGGGACAAAGGAATAAATTTGGTACCGTCGCCAATGCCACACAATTAGATCTGAATTCATGAAATTGGGAGTGAGTGTTGCTATTGGTAGTTATATTAAGGTAGGAATCGATTTTTTTCCCCAAAAATTATACTTTAAGGGCCAAAAGGGGCACAAAAAGTTACCATCGCCAAAGACAAACTGTTAGAGGTAGAACCATAAAGTGAGTGTTGTTCTTGGTAGATACACGAACTATGTGTAGAAATTTTTCACAATTCTTACTTTTACGGATTATAATGGGACAAAAAGCTATAATTTTGGTACCATATCGAAACAGCTCGAGTTAGAAGTGGTAGCTCTTCACAAATTGATGAGGAATAAGAATAAGATAAGGAATTAATTAATTAATTTCGTACTTTTAGGGGTCAAAAGGGGATACATAAAGCACCAATACTGTAAACAAACGACAGAAGGTAATTCTACCTTGCAATTTGAAGGGCTATTTATCAGTTATGAATTTATGTAGCTACTGTCTCCCGGAAGTGAACGGATGATATTGTATAAAGGAGATTTTAGTTTTATGTATATGCAAATGAAACACAAAAAGTTCCCAAAAGTGATGCAGATATTCCTATTTATGTTGTCAATATGGAGACACAAAAGGACACAAAATTGTACCTTCTCCGTAAAGAGATTGCAATTTTGTTTTTTTAATTCTGACTTTTTTGGAGTAAATGGAGGACAGAAAGGCTCTAAACATTGCCATTTAAAGTACCAAAACAGGCCGAAATATGGCACCCTCTCCCGATTACAATTGTTTTTTTCTCGAAATGTATAGCTTTTAAAAAAATGTGCCAAATGGGCCCAAAATTGTTACCCCCTCACTGGGAACTAATAATAATTATTTCCTATCCCTGGAAAAAAACAATACTTTTTTCGCAATTCGTACTTTTTGGAATAACAAAAGAAGACAAAGACCAAAAAATGTTTTACGAAAATCTCATTTTTTTTTGTTAACAAGTACCAAAAATATGTTTCACAATTCTTAATTTTTGGTGTGAAAACTGGAATATAAATGGACTAAAATCTTAAATTTGTGTAAAAATGGAACAAAAAAACAGTGATATTTCTTAGTACCAAAACAGCAAAATGGTAAATTTCCCAAATAATATTTTTTTTCGAAATTCTTATTTTTTTGGGAAAAATGGGCCTTAAAATGGTACCCTCTCACTGGGAGCTAATAATAATTATTTGTCCAAATTCATATTTTTTGGCGTAATATGCAGATGAAATGCTCTCAATAATGGATTTGTAGAAAGAAGAAACAATAATTTTTTCGCAATTCGTACTTTTTGTAATAACAAAAGAAGACAAAGCGAAAAAATTTTTAAAGAAATTAAGTTTTTATGTGTTTATAAGTACAAAAACGGGAGTTACATTTTCTCAGTACCAAAACAGACAGAAAAATGGTACACTTTCCCAATTAGAATTGTTTTTAGAAAATTATTCTTTTTGGAAAAAAATGGGCTCAAAAACGGTACCCTCTCACTGGGAACTAATAATATTTATTTGTCGAAATTCGTATATTTTTGGCATAAAATGCAGGTGAAATGGTCTCAATAATTGATTCCTATTTCTGCAAAGAAGAAATAATACTTTTCGCATTTCGTAGTTTTTGGAATAACAAACGAAGACAGAAGTGTTAAAAAGTACCAAAAAACGTTTTTCGCAATGCGTACTTTGTTGTGTGAAAACTGGACCAAAAGGGCCAAAGTCTTGGTATGCAGAACCAAAACTGGCCGAAAAATGGTAAATTTACATATTTTTTGTGAAAAAATGGGCCAAAAGGGCCCAAAAATGATACCTCTCACACATATTTTACGAAAATCTCAGTTTTTTGTGTGTTAAAAAGTACCAAATGTAGGACCAAGACCGTCCTTTAAAATTCTTACTTTTTGGAGTGAAAACGAATGAATACAATGGGACCAAAATCTTAAATTGGAGTGAAAAGGGGGCAAAAAGGCTCTAAAGCCGTACCAAGAATGCTCATAAATGTTACTCAGTCCCAAATTTTATTGTTTCTCCAAATTCTTTTTCCAAAAAAATGGTACCAAAAAGTTCCAAAAATAGTACCCTATTCCTGGGAAGTAGTAATACGATTTTTTTGAAATTCCTATTTTTTGGCTAAAAATGGGATGCATAATGATTTTCTCTACCCTGGGAATAAGAAATATTTTTTCTCATAATTTGTACTTGTTGCAGTAATTGTTTTGGTATATAATTGTTTACGAAATTCACGTGGTTTTTTGGTAAAAGACAACAAAAAAGGAGCCACATTTTTTTTGGTATTTTCGTACATTTTGGATTAAAACGTTAGTAAAAAGTTAGCCAAAATGGTATTCTCTCTTCGTCATGCGATGAAAATTTCTTTTCAGAAATTGAACTTGTTGGATTAAAAAGGGTCCAATAGGACCCAACAACGTTACTTCTCCTTGAATGGACAAATAAAAATTTTTCGAAATTCATATTTTTACAATTGTCTTTGGTTTAAGTTCAAAACAAGCGACTATATCGTGTCGAAATTTCCCATTTTATTTTTTTAAATGCCGAAATTTGAAAAATTGTGGTTTAGGTTCAGTTCAAGGAACCACAGAGCTGCGTCATGAAAAGGGTTGACCCTTTTTTAAAATATCAAAATTGCTTTTATCTCATCATTTTTTTGTGTATAAAGGATTTTTCAACTACACTTCCTTTACGTACATATTTATAGTACATTATATTCCCCTCCAGTTTCAACACATATCCCATTAAAATGCTAATTTCTGACTCAACAAATTTATTTCCCATAACATGAGCTTCACCATCTACGAACGATAAAAAAAACTTCATATATTTAGGGCACAATCAATTTGAACTTGGGAATGATCATAATTTAATTTTTTTATTCTTTCCTCTTGATGTTGATATGAAATTCCCCCTCCCTTTATGTGTACTCGTACGAGTATAAAATTGAGTTTTTGTTCTTCAATCATCATCAGAGGAAGAAACATCACGTTTTGTCGACATGTAGATATGCATTTTTTTAGCATTCAATTAAATTTTCTCGGGTGCAAAGGAAATGGGAATCGAAAAATAAACACGAAAAACAATTTGATGACCTCTCTAGAGAAACTGAGAGAAAAATTTAAAACGATTTCAAAGGCCAAATATGAAAAGATCTTGAACTTTTGAAGAAAATAAGGTTAACAATTTTAATGGAGAATGAACATAAATGGGGGAATTGCTCCTTGAATAATTTATAATCTTTTATCTAATAATAACACTTTTTTCTTAAAAAAACTGAAAAAGCTTTGATAATATTAAAGACATTGGCGTTGATTTGAAGACAAGGACAATAAAACATTAAAATAAGTATATCGTCATCAGAAACGAAAAAGGGCGTAAAACAAGAACAATTCAGTTTTTGATGGATTTCGGTACACTCCATCAAAATACACATCCTGACAAGTTTTTGGCGACCTACTATCAAAAATGGCGAATTTATTGACGAAATTTAAATGTGCCTATCAACAAATTATTTATTTTTTTCATAGTTAAAAATTTCTAGTTAACGCAATTTTCACAAACCATTTATAAATCATGTTTGTGTGAATATATATAATATATATGCGTCGTTATGTTTAGGCACTAGCCTGAAAACACCGTTTTTCTAACGACAATATTTTTTATTTTATTTAGTTTTTTACTTCTCCTGTAACATTTTTAAATATGATGATAGGCCCTTTCTCGTTTCTGGTGACGATATTCCTTACGTACATTTTAGACAGTTGGTATTAATATTATGTACAATTTAAGTATGAAATGAACTTTGTTTAACTATTTCTTGCTTTGCCGTCAATATTGTTTTTTTTAAATAACTCTGAAAAAAGAGTCATAATATTAAAGACATTGGCATTTAGAAGACTTTAAAGACAATGAAATATAAAAAAGGGTACAACCCAATAATTAAATTGAAGACAATTTAATTTGTATTAAGCATAGTGCAAACTCTGAAAAAAGTGTCCTAATATTTAAGACATTGGCATTGAGATGACAATGAAATATAAAAATAAGTACACTCAAATTGAAGACAATTTTATTTATTCTAAGTATAGTTTCATAAAATTTAAGACACTGGTATTGAGTTGACACTAGGGATAATATACTTTAAAATAAAATAATCATTCTTAATCTGAAGACAAATTAGTTAATAATAAGTAATTTTTCTTAAATTTAAGTATAAAATGGGCTAATTAAAATGCTTAAATTTTGTTAATATTGTCCTTATATTAAAACTACTGGTATTGAGATGACTTTAAAGATAGTGAAATATTGAAATAAGTGCTCTTCAAATTTAAATTGAAGATAATTTAATGGCTATTAAGTATATTTTCTTAAATTTAAGTATAACACACTGAAAAAAGCTTCTTAATATTAAATACATTACCATTGGATTGACATTAACATAAAAATAAGTACACTTCTTACTAAATTGAAGACAATTTAATTAATATTAAGTGTTTTTTCTTTTAATGTTAGTATGAAACATAGAAAACAGTGTGCTTATATTAAAGACATTGGTATTGATTTGACCTCAAATACAATAAAACATTAAAATAAGTACACTCCATACAAATTATAAAACCGTTTAATTAAGATTAAGTATATTTTCTTAAGTTCACTTGAAAGACAGTGAAACATTAAAATAAGTACACTCCATACTTAAATTGGGTACAATTTTATTTATATAAAATATATTTACTTAAATTAGTCACTTCGAAGGCAATGAAAAATTAAAATAACTCACACCAAACTTAAGTTGACGACAAATTAAAGGATATTAAGTAAATTTTCTTAAATTTAAGAATAAAACACTGAAAAAGTTACTTAATGTTAAAGATTTTGGCATTGATTTCACATCAAAGCCAACGAAACATAAAAATGAGAACACCACATACATAAAAGAAGACAATTTAATTTGTATTAAGTAAAATTTCCTTAATTTAAATATAAGCATGAAAAAATGCCCTAATATTAAAGACACTGGCATTGATTTGACGAAAAAGGCAATTAAACATTAAAATAAGTATATATCATTTTTAGATTGAAGACAAGTTATTTAATAATAAGTAAATTTTCTTAAATTTGTAAATTTTCTTAAATTTCATTAAATTTGTAAATTTTATTAAATTTGTAAATTTTATTAAATTTGTAAATGTTTTAAATCCTTAAATATTATTAAATTTAAGTTTAAAAAATTAAAAAAAATATCCTAATATTAAAGACATTGTCATTGATTTGACGCCAAAGGCAATTAAACATTAAAATAAGTATATATCATTCCTAAATTGAAGACAATTTTGTTAATACTAAGTAAATTTTCTTAAATTTAAGTATGTAATGTACTTATTATAATTCTTCAATGTCTTTTTAACCGAATATATAAAAAAAGTATATACCCTACTTAAATTGAAGACAATTTGGTTAAAATTAAACAATTTTTTTTTAAATTTAACTATGAAAGGTTGCTATTTTTATACTTCATTATCTTTGGCTCCAAGTCAATTTCTTTAAAATTTTTCTCAGTGCCGTCCCAACGAAGGGACATAGAAACTCTTCCTGTCTCAATCTTTCAACGGTTTTTCACAATTAGATATGTGATATTTCAAAAATACGAAGCAGCTGTAAGTGAAAGTAAAATCCACCCTATGTGTCTGCGGAACTGACAGGCCTGTCGAGGCACAATGGAAACAGTCCTGCGATGTTTGAATGTTTATCTGGCACACACACGTGTTGGCATCTCTTGTAATTCAGGGGAGAATAAATTTCATCCCTCATTGCCTTCTAAAGTTTCCACTTTAATTAAAATTTGTTTAAATAATCCCATATAGAAAGCGCAATAAAATTATAACGTATTTTTATCTGTTTGGAAATTGGGGTGGTTCGTGTTGTGTGTGTCTCTTCTTTTTTTCCTATGTATGTATAAAGATCAATGATCTTAATGACCATTTTTCACTCCCACTTAACGCGCAGCACACAGAGAGAGAGAGAGAAAAAGAAGAAGCTCTGTTAAACCTCCCCTTGCCCAAGGAAGATAAACAGAAAAATCCTCATAATTTATGTATTCCAATATTTCAGCCAGCCGTAGATCCGTCTGTCTGTCTCACCATCCATCCGTATGTCCGTCTGTCTCTACATTCATCCATACGTTAGTCTGCCTTTCCCCCTTTTAAATCTTGAAAACTTCAAAATCATTTCCAAATTGCAGCAGAAGCATCATTCATTGGAAGCTCCCCCAAAAAATCATAAATATTTTCAAAACAACTCATTTGATTCTTAGAAAACATCAACGGCACATTTCGTTCCTACAAAACTGTCATAAAGCAGCTCATTCAGTTTTAACAAATGATCCTCCCCTCCGACTAATGCATTTTGCCGGAAAATGCATTTAATAAATTTAACAAAAATTAAAATTTTCTTGTGCCTCAAGAAACTAGAACAATACCCAACAAAACCCACTGCCAAAAAAGCTTTGACTATAAATTTCACTTAATAAGTGGTCGTCCACAACGTTCACGTCTTTGTTGTCGTCGTCATTTTACTCTCCTCTCCGTTCATGTAAAGTGTGAGAAAATGACGACATTTATAGGTGGCGGAGAATTTCAATTACTTGGAAGTATTTATGGTTTTCTACTCAATTTCCTCAAGAAGAAAAACTTCTTCCCATTTATGACACACAGCGGCGGAAAAAACAGAAAACGGTGGCGTCAGTTTAACAATCAACAGATTTTCGTAGCTCATAAAAATGCATTTGCAAGTAGATATTGAAAGATTTAATAATCAGAAAGGGACTTTATATTCGGAAAAAAGAATTATGTCCATTAAAAGTTCGTAAAATTTAAAGATTTTCGTAAAATCTTAAAAATCAATTTATAAATTACATATATAGACCACAGAAAAGCAAAAAAAAAAACAATTAAAAATATTGACATCTTATCAGGGTTTACTGTCAGCTTAAAAAATGATTTAATAAACAGAACTTTATATTCTGGAAGGAGAATTACGTCCATATGTTGTCAGTAATATTTAAAGGTTTTTGTAAATTCCAAAATTCTATATATATATATGTATATTACATATGCAACACAGAATAGCCAAGACAATTGAAAGTATAGACAACTTATTAGGATTTGTTGATAAAATAAATAAAAATCTCTCCGTAGATGGCATATGACAAATGGCTTATGTTACCTATATCTTTAATCTTCCAGTCTTTGAGAACAGTATTACGAAAGACACTTAAAATTATAGACAACTTATTAAGGTTTATTGTCAAAATAGCAACTAAGCTCTCCATAGATGTCATACGAATACGAAAATAAGGCTCAGTCACATCTAAACGACTGAGAATTTATGTTTTCTGCCATCTAGCGAAAAGCTGCGCTCGATAGCTTCTATCTTTCCATCCTTAGAGAATGGTATTACCAAAGACAACTGAATGCGAAAAGCTTTTGCATATGGCTTCAATCTAACCTTAACATTCAAGGGTTAGGGTGCCTATACCTACATTGAGCCATCAATTCGTGTCCTGTTGGAATTGAGGCGGCTGCACCATTCAGATCTTATTTGAGCCAAGACCACTTAGGTTTGCCGCGCTCTATATTATGAATATCACTCCTGGGGGGAGCCTATCCGTTAGGCGTTTATTAGGATGGCTACGGCGGTAACATCCCAGTAGGTGCTGCTTCGGCAACATGAACTTGTATCGTAGTACGGGCAAAATCTTCGTCTCCTCCAGTGGGCGGTCCTCTGAAGACAAGAGAAGGCCCCTATTGCATTTCTCAGGGCGGAATTTTGGCATGTCTAAATGCGCATTCACTGAACACACTGGCTCTGCATTGTTAAACTGACTGACCAGCCTATCGCTTTATAAGAGGTCAACCAGGATTCTTTGTCGGTTCCACAAAGTGCTGCCGGCCAGCGACTTGAGGACCCTATTCCTACTTCTCATTTTATTGTAGATAGCTGTAGCATGCGCGTTACACTTGAAGAGGCTATCAAATGTGACAACAAGAACCTTAGCGTAGTTGGTGGTCGGAATTCGTGCGCCATCGACTACCACATTGAGTTGCTCCTTCAATTGCGCTGTCCATGGAGTAAACAGTGTGGCAGATGATTTGGTAGTGGATATCTCCAGGTTCCTCGCAGCACAGAAATAGGCAATCTCAGGCTGGTAGACATTCAGTCTTCCATATATGTCGTCGATCAAGGGGCTCGACGCCAAAATCGTACAGTCATCAGCATATGATACGATTTCAATGCCATCAGGCAGAGGTTAAACAGCGCCTGAGATATCAACCCTCCTTGGGGGAACTGCCTGTTTAACTCTACGGGGTTTGGATTTCCTATTTCCAAATTACACTCGCGACATGCGTCCACACATGTAGTTAACAATTCAAAACTCGACGGGAGATACGTGTTGAAGAGGTCCTCAAATAAAGTTAAGTGATTCATCGTATCGAAGGCCCTTGAGAGGTTAAGAGCTACGAGAACCGTGCTCTCGCAAGCCATGTTCTGGTTTAAACCGCCACTGATATGTGTAGATATGGCGTGTAAAGCAGTAGTCGTACTGCGCTGATTTCGGAAATCATGCAGAGGATCTTTCATCGAAAAATATCCAATTGGGCTCGGCAGTAATAGTGCATCAGTCTCTGCGCTACTGGCGAGAGAAGGGAAATCGACCTGTACGATTAACTCTTGCTAGCATCGGTGCCTGGTTTCAGTTGTTGGACCACTCTGCCCATTTTCTACACTTTGGGTGGTCAGTAAAATACTTTATTTCAAGGGTTTCCAATTGCTTCAACATCAGTGTTGACATTCCGTCAGGACCTAGCGTTTTACACGACATCTGCAGCTTCGCCAGCCGTAAAGTGATATGTATCAACCCTCCTTGGGCAACCGTCTATTTAACTCTACGGGGGTTGGACTTCTTATTCCTAAATTCCACACACGATTCCAGAATGAAATCTCACTGACAGTTCCAATATGGATACCGGAACAGGGTCGGGAGTTCACTCTAGTACCGTGGAACTCAAAGTCTCGAAAAGACTACCAAGTTACTGTCCTGTCTCCTATGTGGACAGTATGGCGGCTCTCAAAGCACTGAATACAAATACAGTCAAATCACGATGCGTTCTATAATTGTATAAAGTCCCTCAATGAAATCCATGTGCATGACACAACCCTAGTTTGGGTACCAGGACATAACAACTTCGCTGGTAAGAAACACGCGGACGCATTTTCACGGAAATGATCTGAGACAAAAGGGGCTACTGAGACCCGTTCGTGGAATTGCTTAACCACATAGACGAACTGGTTGACATAAAATGCGGTCCAGATGGGAATATATACAAAACTGCAGAATCGCAGGAAACCTATGACCATAGATAAACCATAAAGCAACTCTTAGCATTTGACAAAGAATCCTTGAGAAAGCTTAAAGCAATTCTCACGGTACATTGTGACATAGGCGTCATAGCCGAACACAAGAAAATCATATATGAGGATTTCTGTAGGAACGAGGAGGAAGAGGAAACTATTGAACACCTGTTATACTATTGTCCAGGACTGGAAGAACTAAGGTTCTCCGATCTAGGGAACATGTACGAGTATTTCAATAAACTGACAGATCTAGCAGACGTTTCTCTAAAGAACCTTCTCAATTTCATAAACCACACTAAATGGTTCCGGAAAGAAAGAACGAAACACGAAATCTCCCATCTTTCTTCTTAACTATATCCCTCTTTATATCTGCACATCACACTGCTTCAGCTGTCCGCCTTTATACCCTTCTTATATAAAATTTTTCACACTTCTTCAAAGAACGGGTATAACAATGAGTCTACAACAGGCATACGTGTGTTCTTATCCCTCTTGAGGGTTGGGCTACCCATTCAACCTAACACCGGGGGTATCCAATTGCTCCAACATCAGTTTTGATATTCCACCAGGGCCAAGTGCTTTAGACATCTGCAGCTTCGCAAACCGCAAATTGTGGTGGTACTCTTCGAGTCGGAGATCAGGGATACGACGCATGACACCCCTTTTCGTCTATCACAGTCGGGGTGCTCAATAAACTGCCGCTTAAAATAACTCGCGCACCTCTTCGGAGTAGTCACAAAATGTGACTGCCGTCCGACCATCTTTATTATCGGGATTCAATAATGATTTCACCGCTGCCCTATGTTTACTGATCATGCTTCAGATGGTCCTGCCATTTATTCCACTGCACCTGATCTCTAGGTTCAGTTGCTTGATTCTAGCGTCAGCAGGATTAAAACGACGAATATCAGCATGGTCGAATACGAGTCCGCTGGAAGTTAGGTCGTACTGCGGATATTCGACCAGAGGCTATAAAGCGAGAGGCTGCTGTCTTGATGATGGCCCGGAATTTCTTCTCATCTACCCGAACATCTGAGGGAATAGGAAGATTACTGAAGCGGTGATTGGTGGATTCTCTGAAACCATTCCAATTATCTTTCCTCTCATTGAGAATCTTCGCGTATTCGACCAGCAGGTATAAAGCGAGAGACTGCTGCGTTGTTGATGACCCGGAATTTCTTCTCAGCTACCCTAACATCTGAGGGAATAGGAAGATTACTGAAGCGGTGATTGGTGGATTCTCTGAATCCAATCTAATTAGCTTTCCTCTGATTGAACCACGAGCCCCGCTCCCTTTGCTGGGAAATTAAGTCGCACTTCGGGTATGTGAGCAGCAGGTATAAAGTGAGCGGCTGCTGCCTTGACGATGGTCCGTAATCTCTTCTCAGGTACCCGAACATCTGAGGGAATAGGAGGTTTACTCAAGCGACGATTGGTGTATTCTTTGAACCAATTCCAATTTGCTTTCCTCTGATTGAGCCGCGAGTCCCGCTGCATTTGCTGGGAAGTTAAGTCGTACTTAGCGTATTCGACCAGCAGATATTAAGTTATTTCTTCTCAGCTAACCGAACATTCCTCTGATTGAGAAAAATGCAGCGTTCAGTGAATATGAAGTCCGACGATCTGTCGATGAAGAGGGAGGACTGTGGTAATATGAAACTATAGAAATGATGTATTGAAAGGATACCATCACTTATCAGACCAGGAGACTCGATGGTGATATCTGGCGACCTGCAACAATCACCCATAATCCGTGTGGGGGCGTGCTCATTCACTGTGCAGAACGTTGATCAATCAATTTGCTCAGCCAAAGATATGCCTCTGTGGTCGTTATATAGGAGACAATGCCGCAGTTCGTGAAGCGTATTCAAATTATTGTCTTGCAGGAGTGGACCGATTTCTGGAAAATAACTCGGGGCACAACTAGTTTAAGCTTTTTGTTGGTATTCAAATTCGGGAAATGACACATTTTTGTGAATGAAATAGTTCTGGAAAATAATTTCTTAGAGATTTTTTTCTGTTACAGATTTTTTTGAACTTAGTCTCCAAGAAACCTTCAGAGCTTATGTTTTTAAAGAAAGCTTTTGGGAAGTAATTGATTTTATAAAATGAAGAAATTTTAGTTATCTACAAGATCATTACTTTGGAGAATGGGAACCTAGTTATACTTAATAACTTGTTTGTGGTACATTTTTAGATTCTATAATGCCTTCAATATATATAAATGTTATATAAATGAAAAGCTCTCCTCTCCAAGATGTGCAGAAATGTATTTTTAATTTATTTTGGTACGTTCTAATACAAGTAATTTCTCTGGAATTTGCAGTGTTCGGTTTAGCTAGGTTTACGTGCAATTTGTTTGTGGTACACTTTTAGGGTCGATTACTCAATTAAATTCTCATATAATGTATATCAATCTAATCCTATGCTTCCATAGATTTGCCGAAATACATTTTTTAATTCACTTTAATGTATTTAATTATATAAATAATTAAATTTAAAATTGGAAATGACAGCGCCCATTTTAATTATTATTTTATATAATTTATGAATAAAGCCAAGTCTTCCATTTTTCTTTTTATAAAGCACATTTTAATGATTCTTCACTACATAAATTTCGTACTAGGATCTGGTTTATAATTCATAATCGGGAGATAATTCGAAATCTGAACAATTCTGAGGAAAATATGAATAAAGTAATTTTATTAAAATTATGAACAACTTCCTGCAGTTTATATACTAAGCTAAATTAAGTTTATTTTAAGGAATATCGTCATTGAATCAATATTACATTTGTTGTATTTTTTCTTCCCTGTCTGCCAAAAAACTGAAGAAATTTGAAAATTTTGTTTTCGATATTTATTAAAAAATTCCCAAACATATTAGAAATTTATAAAAAAAAAACTTTTTTCGGGACAAAAGATCTCACGGGACTCGTTTGTCTCCATTTACTAAGGATGGTCTCGGTGTAAAAATAATAAATTTTCCCTTCTCTGGTATCTGTTTGCCCCTGACCCCGAACTTGCACATAAATTATGAAGCAAAACAGTTGTGCCGAGTCGAGGGAGCTAAAATTCCATGAAATTCCATAAGGAAAGAGAGGGTGGATTTGTCGTTATTTTTTATGTACTCGTATGTATTAGAACGCCTGGAGTTAAACAAAATCAACTGCAGGGGAGCATTTGTTTGCACATTGTGAGAGAATGTATGAAATTGAAGTTTTTTTAGGAAAGGGAATATTTTAACATAAATTAAGAACAAATGACAAACAACCAACCACTATAGTAATACAATAAAAACCAAAACATTAAAACTTTGTTTACAAAAACTTTAATTTTATATAGACAAAAAAAAGTGAAACGGAAATTCTCCTCTAACTTCCGGTGGTAAACAAAATTGAATTCTAAGCACCCTTGAAAGGCAAAGCGAAGCAAACAGTTTCTATTGTTCCTAATTAAACAAAGGACTTTTATATTAGATTATACAACTCCATAGATGTACAACTCTATTGTAATTATTAATTAGACTATTACAAAAAAACCTAACTAATTTATTAAAACTTTTTCTTTTTATTTCATTTCAGCTCTCTCTGGAATTAATTTGTGATTTTGTTTGCTTTTGGGCAACTGAGCGTTTTTTCCAACAAATTTGTATTTGAGTGTGTGCTGTGTTTCTCTATTACGAATTTATTTTAACATCGCGTCTTTTTTTCTCCCTCGCCTCCCGTAATCCTCCTAATTTTCAGGGTAATTTGAACAATACTTAATCCCTTCCTCCCTTTGGAATTCTCATCGTTTGTGTGAGAATAAAAATCAATATCGTATTGTGTGCCATCAGCAGCGCGTATCGTCTTGTGTTACGTGTTAAATATTTAAATTAATCAACGACTAATTAAATCAGAACCCAAAAAAAAAAACAATCAATAATAGAAAACCTTCAATACACTTAGAACAGTAAGTGTTGCAGCAGCTCCAAAAATAAAAATCGAAAGCTTCGTTTTGATCTCATCTCAACAAAACCAAACCAAAGAACAGCGTATGCGGCAACCATCCAAAATGGGATTTTTAACAAATATAATAAAATGGCTAATGCTATTTGCTGTAGCCACAGCATACTGTAAGTATTACACAATTTATTTATTCTACATAATAATTTAAAATAATCTAACTTTCAAAATAACATGAGGGTTGTTTTATATTTTTTGTTGGAGTATATACGATTAATTTGAAATTCTATAACACTGCATAATTAGGTTCTTAATTTTGATACTAGACCCGAATGAAATATTGTGTTCATATTTACATACTTCATTAAATATTATATAATGTATAATATATGTACATACATTATTCTTTATTACCTGAGTCTACTGATCCCAGTACTGGTTAAATTGGGACTTATCACTGATGTCATCAATCATTGGTGTCTTAATTGGGCTTAAAAGCACCAAAAAAAATTTATAGATTTGGTATGTATCGTTCGATTGCATCAAAGAATTCTACGGTTTAGTAGATAACCAGTTGATTTATCCACTCCCTGGTAAGGCACCAGTTCCCTTATATAGTCCTTAGTAGACGTCCAGTTGATTTGTGTACTCCTTAGAAGATCACAAGTTGGGTTATTTACTCCTTCGTATAGGGCCAGAAGGGTTATCTACTCCTTATTTGGCGACAAATTGAGTTATCTACTCTTTAGTATACGACGAGTTGGGTATTATACTCCTTAGTAGATGGTCAGTTGGGTTATCTACACCTTAGTTGACGACAAATTGGGTTATCTACTTGTTAGTAGATGGCCAGTTAGGTTATCTACTAGTTAATAGATGGTCAGTTGGGTTATCTACGACTTAGTGAAATGCCAGTTGATTTATCTACTGATTAGTACAGGTCCAGCTGAGTTATCTAGTTCTTAGAAGGGGGCCAATTGTGTTATCTACTCCTTAGCTGACAGCAAATTGGGTCATATACTCCTTAATAAACGAACAGTTGGGGCATTTACTCCTTGATAAAGGACCAGTTGGGTTATCTACTCCGTTGTAAACGACGAGTTGGTTTATTTCCTCCTTAATAAACGACTAGTTGAATTATCTACTCTTTAATAAACGATCATTTGGGTTATCTACTCCTTACTAAACGTCTAGTTGGGTTATTTACTCCTTAATTCTTAGTAGAGGGCCAGTTGGGTTATCTACGCCTTAGTTGACGACAAATTGGGCTATCCACTTCTAAGTAGATGACCAGTTGGGTTATGTACTCCGTAGCTGAAGGCAAATTGGGTCATATACATATTACTAAACGACCGTTTGGGTTATTTACTCTTTAATAAACGACGATTTGGTTTATCGACTCCTTAAAGTTCGGTTATCTACTCCTTATTAGAGGACCAGTTGGGTTATCTACTCCTTAGTAGAGGACCAGTTGGGTTATGTAAACCTTGCTTAAGGGCCGGTTGGGTTTGACGGCGAATTGGGCTATCTACTCCTTAGTAGCTGACCAGTTGGTTATCTACTCCATAATTGGCGACAAACAGGGTTATAATCCTTAATAGAGGGCCAGTTGGGTTATCTACGCCTTAGATGACGACAAATTCGATTACATACTTCTAAGTAGATGACCAGTTGGGTTATCTACTCCTTAGCTGACGGAAAATTGGGTCATATACTCCTTACCATACGACCAGTTGGGTTATTTACTCCTTAATAAACGTCAAGTTGGGTTACTAAATGACCAGTTGGTTTATCTACTCCTTAGTAAACGTCGGGTTGGTTCATCTACTCCTCGGTAAATTGCCAGTTGGGTTATAAACGCCTTTTATTACCACAAATTAGGTTATATACTCCTTAGTCGACGACGAATTGGGGTATCTTCTCCTTAGTTAACGAGATTTGGTTTATGTACTCCTTAGTAGAAGGACAGTTATGTTATCTATATCTTAGTTAACGAAAAATTGGTTATCTACTCCTTAGTAGTGGGTCAGTTGGGTTATCTCCACCTTTGTTTACTACAAATTAGGTTATCTATTCCACAGTACAGGTCCAGTTGGATAATATACACTTTAGTAGACGACCAGTTGGGTTATCTATGTATGCGACTAGTTGCGATATCTGCTCAAATGTCAGCGACTGCACATCGACCAAAAATGGGTCGTCGGCGGCGAATCGTAGCATTACGATATCTTGTTGCAGATCCAGCTTTAGTTTCTTAAGACCAATCTACTCCTACAACTAATCGCACTGTAGTATCGCTAATTCAAGGTCTTCATACCAGTGCTGCGTACTCTAGAAGGGGATGTCCAATTGACTTCTATGTCATCAGGGTTGTCTCCTTGTCCTTACAACATATGATGCCGGATAAAACTTTAAGAATCCCTTTCCTGCTCACTAATTTCTTTGTAACCATCAATGCAGGCTTGAAGTACATTTGAAGACTATCAAGGCTGACATAAAGTATCTTGGTCTTCCAGTCCCTTGTTGACTTCATTGGTCCAGTTTGTTCGGAACGTGAATGCTGATTTTGGAGCGGATATTTGAATATTCATGTTCATGAGATATTACTTCAGATGAGGGAAGTAACATAAACCTAATATCTTTGCACGAAGTCTTAATAGATCAGTCATCTGCAAACGTGATCAAATTCACAACTGCGGTGGTGTAGGGCCTTTAGATATCCAGCAGTTTAGAGTTGGGGTTCTAGGTCTTCGTTTTCGATGTTGGCTACCTGGTCCATGTTGTTAGGTGAATTGCGGTCGTTGTTGATCGATGCTATATTTCTGAACGATAAAATCTATCACTGTGTGAAGGTGCCTTAGAGACATAGTATTGAAAGGATAAGGGTTCTTGGCTTCGTGTTGCATGTTGACTTCTATGTTCCAAGATGTTTGTTCAAGTTTTTATTTGTTGTATTGTTGTATTTGTTATTTGGGTTGTAGATAGTTGGAGATTCCGATTTATGAAAAGTGTTTCAGGTCTTGAAGGTCTCCTCTGCCTTTTGCCTTAATAGATCTATCATCTAAATTAGGTCTTAGAGTTAATAGTTGAAGATTAGGGGGACAAAACTTCACCCTGGGGTATTCCTTGTTTTTTTTTCAGAAGTGAAGATCTGGTCATTTGAATGTAGGATGAATGGCAACATAGTTCACCATTACTATTTTATGCGAGTTTGGAAGGTGATGTTTGTTGTTTTTGTTTTTGTAAAAAGTTCTACCTTTGGCGAAAGTTCTTTCCTGAAGAATATAAAAGATAAAAAATCAATTGTGGGAAAAAATCAAAGCGCGGAGAACGCCTGGGCAGTTGGACGTGTCCACAAATCTATGGTTCGTAAGGATGTTGGATTGGATGGAAAATTCAATAAGTGCAACGTGTCATGAGGGCCTTGCAGGCAGGAACGGCACCTATTTAGAGTGCCCGAAACAATGCGTTCTCTATAGCAGTTGAGAACGTTGCTCCAGCCAGCTCTTAGCTGTGCCAGGATTGACTGGGCTTGCCTTGGAAGATGCCGTTCGGATTCCGAAATTGCAGGAGGATGTTGATTAAAAACTTTGTTGCATCTATTGCCGTTTATGTCGTCGGAGACCGCCAATTGATGCATGGTTTTCAGAGCATTCGATATTGACAATTGGTTGACGACCGAAGTGGATATGCCATCAGAATCTGATGGTTAGGATGACTTGGCAGGTGACTTGCCATCAGGAACTGTCTAGTTAGCAACACATTATGATGTCTGACTGACAGCATTCTGGTCTTCTCATGGAGATGATCCACATTCGTCATTTGGACACAACCATGTGATGTTTGTTGTTGCTCCTGCTGCTTGCTCAAGGAACAACAATTATATATTTGAAACAATGTTTAGCGAAGATTCATAAAAGGTTAAATGCCGATGTTCTTGCATGTTTCTGGATGATTCTTCATGGCAGACTTTTTGCGGAGAGAAATACTTGATACTTGAACTGTAGTCAAATAGTTCACGAAATAATTGGAAGCTTTTTTCATGTTATGTTTTTAATGTTTCGAAGCTTTAAAATAAAACAAAAACATCTGGCATACAAGCTTCTTTCCTAATTGTTATCTTAAAGAATAAAATACTATATTTGCCCATACCTTTTATAGCGACTCTCGTAAACTACTATCTGATGCTGATTCATAAGCAATCATTTCATTTTTGTTCTTCAAGTGTTTCTAAATGATAGATCTTGTTTTGTTTTTCTCAATATCAAGTGTCTACATTAAAAAATGACTCATTAATGAGAATCTAGCTTTTCAGAGAATATTTGTGGAGATTGGAAAAATAATCATAGACACATTCAGGAGGTACTTGTGGAATAGAATATTGCATAGTAAATTTGCAAAAAGGTTAATTATACAATTCTGAGTTAGATTTTTTATTCGGGACAAAAAAATATGTAATTATATCTTTACGTATTTCATTATTTTGGATAATAAGATTTGTTGCATCAACAATTTTCCTTCTAATAAGTTCATGTTTTTAAGTTCTAATTTGTGTTGAGATGTTTAAAATATTTATGGTTTCGCTTTACTGTGGTAAAAAACGTGCTAAGATTTTTTCCTCCTCCTCCTGTTTTTAACTAAAAACACGATTTTGATACTGAAAATTCCTCGACCACGTCAACTGTTATCATTTAAAAAGAACACACGATCATAAAATTACAACTACATTATGTTCATAATTTTTGTTTGTTCTTGCTGTTCTTGCGGCAAAGTGTGCCCGGAATTTTAATTAAAATAAAAATTGAAAAAACAAACAATATCATTCTAAACAAACTTAAAAAGAAGTAACTATTAAGAAAAGAGGAAAAGGCAAAAACCCAATTGAATTTGAAATTTTCTAAACAAAGTAAAGAAATGAATTGTCAATGGTGAGGTCATTGCATTTTAAATAAACAAAAATTACATCAATCAATGCAACAATTGAGAAGAAGAGGTAGAGAGAGAAGGAGAAAGAAATGATATATTAAAAAAATATATTACGAATTTAAGAGCCAATGGTGAAGTCATTTGGAATGGAAAACTACATAGTTTTGCCATTTTAGCTAAGTAAAACAAGACTTTAAATGATGAATTTTCCTGAGGAAGAATTTACCTTAAGAGGAATATTATTTGATTGCTATTATCAACTTAAATTTTTTTCCAAAATCTGGGTATTGATTAATAACTTTAAATGCAAATATGTCCACAAATCATAGTTGGCCCTAACTCTTCGTAGTACAACATTATTATTTTACAAAGTCAAATAATTTAATTGCATAGTTCTTTCCATTTTCATTAGCAAATCTAGATTTTGAAATCTTAAATTTTCCTTAAGTAATATAAGAGATACATTATTCTATCTTTTCTAGTTATACATTAGTTCTTTGAACATGTGGGTATTAATTTATAACTTTAAATGCAAATATGTCCACAAACTTGGCCAACTCATTGACCTGTAAATAAAATGTATTTGTGTCCAAGTACTGTATATGATTGGAATTGTGCTTCGGCGATATTTTGTTGATGTTTGATTTAAAATTAATTCCTCTAACATATTTTATTTCTTGGACTTTAATGTTCTGTTAGCTTTTTAAATACAACGTAGGTAAAATTACATAGTTTTTTCTTCCAATTTTCATTAGCAAATCTAGATTTGGAAATGCTGAATTTTCCTTAAGTAATATAAGAAATACATTATTCTATCTTTTCTAGTTATACATTAGTTCTTTGAACATGTGGGTATTAATTTATAACTTTAAATGCAAATATGTCCACAAACTTAGCCTACTCTCAATGAGTAGGCTAAGTAAATAAAATGTATTTTTGTCCATGTACTGTATATGTTTGGAATTGTGCTTCGGCGATATTTTGTTGATGTTTGATTTAAAATTAATTCCTCTAACATATTTTATTTCCTGGACTTTAATGTTCTGTTAGCTTTTTAAATGGAACTTAGGTAAAATTACATAGTTTTTTCCATTTTTCATTAGCAAATCTAAATTTGGAAATGCTGAATTTTCCTTAAGTAATGTAGGAGATACTCTATCTTTTCTAGTTATACATTAGTTCTTTGAACATGTGGGTATTAATTTATAACTTTAAATGCAAATATGTCCACAAACTTAGCCAACTCATTGACGTGTAAATAAAGTGTATTTGTGTCCAAGTTCATTATATATTTGGAATTAAGCTCCGGAGATTTTTTGTTGTGGTTTGACTTAAAGTGCATTTCTCTAACATATTTTATTTCCTGGACTTTATTAATATTTAGCAATTTAAAATACTTTAAAATGTTACCAGTGACTTTTTCCATAAATCTATTGCATTTTTTCGAATTTTCTTCTAGAAATTCTTCCACTTATTGTCATAAGTGCCTCCAACCATATCACTCCTCCATTCAAGCATATGAATTACTAGAATTTTTCTATTTTCTTAGATCATCTCAACTCAACTTACTTATGTACTTGAATGAATACATACGAGTACATATCCATAACACTTGACGCTATAGAGCCAAGATGACGACAATAGATTTGTTTCCACAGTTTTCTTGTTTTTCCACATATTTTTTCTTCTTCTAAAAATATCCTCAATTTGTTAGCATTTATTGAGCGGGGTCATCCTTCAATTAAACTTGATTAAGTGCATGATTTTGTGCTAATTTTTCTTTTTGCTCTGTCTCCGAGCAAAACATAAAGTGTGATTATGATTTAAAATAATGGATAATGTAAAGTCGGTCTGTCCAGTCATTTCCACAAGTCAGTTGTGCTGCTGGTGATGATGACAATGACCAAATTGTTGATCATATAGTTTTAAATTGAATTTTCCGTTTGTGTTAGCAAAAACCAAAAAAGAAAACCAAACAAAACATTTTAGATTTGTTCAAGTTGAACCACTTGGTGCTGGCTTTTTGGAGAAATTTTCTCAAGCGAAAATTCTCATGAATTTTCTTGGGCCCCCAAGATGAACGAGAAATTTTTGCCAAAGAAAATAAAAATCTGCACTTTCTCATAGTAAATAAATTGTTCAATTACATCTGAATAGATTGGCAAAATTTTGCTTTGTTATTTCAAATACTTGAAATAATACATACACTCATAAAAGTATTCGTCATAGAATGACTAATCGACAGAGAATTTATTTGTGCTTCCTGTACAAATTACTCCTGTGACTGTTGACCTCATTCATACAAATAAACTAATTTTTTTGGATTTAGTGATAACTAAAAATAAATACAAACTATTATTCTGTGCATTTTGCTAAGAAGAGCTATTCAGAGTTTGCTTCAAAATGTAATTTAGACAAATTAACAAAGTTTGTGTTTTTACCTAAGAATAATCGGATTAGGATTAGGAAGCGAACTTACGTAAAATTACAAAGCTTTGTTATTTTATTACAATTAAATAAAATCCAGATTTTTTTTACAATTAAATAAGAGAAAAATTATATTTTGTACTCCTTTCTAATCACAAAAGTAGGTTCTGTTAGCTTTAAATGCAACTTAGGTAAAATTACAAAGTTTTGCCATTTACCTCAGTAAATCCGGATATTTAAATTGCGAATTTTTCTCAAAATATAATAGAAGAGGTACACTATGTGATTACCCTTTCCGTGTCACATATTAGTTCTTTAGAAATCTGCGTATGAATTTATAACTTTAAGTGCAAATATATCCACAAACTGTAGTTGGACCCAAACCTTCGTGACAATAGCCGTTAGTGGGAGGTTTTCGAGGTACATCCTACAACATGCCCATCATACAACCGCAAGATGGGCTCCCGGTAGAGAAACCCCTAAGAAGTCGGAACTAGTTATTTGCAGCAGAAGATATAAGATGTAATTTATAACTTTAAGGGCAAATATATCCACAAACTGTAGTTGAACATAAACCTTCGTGACAATAGCCAGTAGAGGGAAGTTTCCGAGTTACATTCTACAACAGGCCCAACATACAACCGCATGATGGGCTACTGGTGGAGAAAATCCGAACAAGTAGGAACTAGTTATTTTCAGCAGAAGATACCTGGACCTGGTACCAACAGTTGCACCTGTCTCCTTAAGGGTTATTGAAGTTCCCTTCTCTGAAAGGGCAAAATATTTAGGTATTAAAATTCAAACCCAACATTCTGGAAAGAGCCAATAAGGTATTCTGGATTTAGGTGAGCAACTCCACAGTCGAGACTTTAGTCCCTCCAGAGATTTTTGTATAAACCACCGCCATCACGATGCCCTCTGAAGGGACCACACTAACAGCCAGGCTGGAACCGCGGTTTCAGCGGCTCCTGACTCCCGTGGTATCAGATTAAAATATCTGATCAGACTGCGTAGCCGAAGAGAGTACCAGTTATACCCCAAAATTTGAAGGGCTGGTGACTTATCTGCTACCACTGTTCAGTCCCTATCCTGGAAATAGGACCTAAACGATTCGTAGATCCCCCTGTATATTATAAGCAATGCAATATGACACCTGCGCCCCTTCTGAGGTAGGTGAGTAGGTAGCGTGCTCGCCTATGAGTTTGGGGGTCGTGGGTTCGATTCCCACCAGAGGCTCTGGTCTGTCGCTGCAAAATCTAGCCTCATGGTATTTGTAACCCGGCATTTCCCTGGGCCCCAAATTAGAATATAAATTTACTATCTATTTTAAATCATATAAATAAATAAATAAAATGGATTCAACGAGACATAACATATGTTTCCCTTATGTCCCTTTGGCAGCACAATGGACTATATGGACTAAGTGAGTCTGGTCGACAGGCTGCCACTCTTAACGAAACCTAACCCTTGGTAGTAGAAAATAGACTGAACATGTTTTACACACTGAAAATAACTTAGATAAAATTAATAAAAAAATAAAATTTATCTGTGCAAATCTAGGTGATGATAATTAACTTTGAATGCAAATATATCCGCAATTTAGGTAGGTATCCTTAAAATATTGTCGTGGGTCGAAAATATCAAATGTCCTGCCAAGCTCCAAGCGCACTGCTGTCGTTATCGAGACCGGACGTCTCACTTCGCGCTTTGTTCATGACGCCTCACTGCCTTATTGGACCGCACGCAGAAAGATTGAAGATCTTGCAAAATTACCTTTGCAGAACCGGTGGAGATGAAGAGGAGCAGGAACCTAAGGACATCTTTTGTGTCTGTGGTCCTCCCTCTCTAGAAGGCGGCTGCAACCTTAGGATCTCATTTCTTTGAGTTCAGCAACTTCGTAGCTTTTTAAAGCAATAAAATTGGTTCAACGGAAGGGTATATGCATAATTTATGTTCCGTTATATAACGTCCCTGTGGTAGCACAGTGAACTGTATGGTCTAAGTGAGTCTGCTACTCTTAACCTAACCTAAACCTTAGTAGCAAAAAATAAACAGAACATTTTTTAAATACCGAAAATAACTTACATCAAATTATTATCTGAGTAAATCTAAATGTTTAATATGGTAACAATTTACTTTAAATGCAAATATATCCATAACTTAGGTAATGTTACAAAGTATGGTCTGGTCAACTATATACAAGGTTCATTTTGATCCCTCTGGAAACTTAGACGTCTGTATATTTCCTTATTTGAAACTATTAATCTTGTCATGGGTCAAAAAACTTTAAATGAAAAGAAATGTATAACTTCTGTAAACAACAAGTTTTTTCATAATCGTCCTTCCTTCCATGTTACTTTTTGAGGGAATTATGGAGTGAAAACAAATGCTGCAAAAATCGGGAGAATGCTTCAATTCAAGTTCATCTGCTACTTCCGGATTGCAGCTCTTCAATAATATTATATAATCAATATCACTCCTCCACTTCAAGTTCTATCTCATTTCCTGTTTTTTTTTAAATTTTCTATTTACTTTTCATATACAAAACAAAATTTAAGCAAATCTTAATTTGAGGAAAAGCCATCAGCATAAATATTTACGTTATCAACTTATTTTTTAAAACAAATTTCAAATTTGTAACGTCTACCATAAGTTTTTGTCTTGTCACGACAACAAACAAAAGAAGTCCGTCCGCCCGTCCTCAGTCATTCAGGCGACCATCCATCCCTCGCAACTTGGCACTAAGTAAATGTGTAGACATTTGTTTGAATTAAAATCATATAAAGATGCATCATTATGGAGAATTATTATTGTATCAAGTGTGGATATGACGGGATTATACAGTGGGGAGCAGGCGACGAGGGAAAGAGGGAATGGATCATTTGATCATAAATATGTTTGCAATGTGGTAAATTTTAATGATCAGTAGCTAACAACAGCAGCAGCAAAAGCACGAAACATGTGCCATCACAGACACTCGGCCAGACAGACAGACGAACGGACGGACGAATGGACACAATGAACCATAGCAATCCATTCCAACGAACCATCCCAGTAAGGCATCGAGTCATGCAACACCAAATGATTCCAAGTTAAACAGGAAATAAACAATTTAAATGCGTGCAAATATGGAGGGAATACAGCTCAGCGGTAGCTGCAGCAGCAGCAGCAGCAAAAAATAAAACAAAGAATGAATTTTAACAAAAATTCCATGAATAATGAAAAACAAAAACACAAATAATGCATGGATGAATAGAATGGACGAACGGACGGATGGACATTAATGGGCCTTTGTGGTGAAAACTACAATGGACTTATACCATGACCCGAAATATTATTGTCTATGGAAAATTAGAACAAAAACAAGAAATTACAGAAAAAAAAACTAGAGAATTTTCTATGACACAAAATGAGGGAAAATTCTCAATTTTTAGTTAGTCTTGATGGAAGTGTCGATTTTAAATCCTGTAGAACAAAAAGTAGACAATATTTTTAGAATTTGGTAGCAATAAATCTCCGACTCACTGTAGCAACTGAAAGTGATTTGCTCCAGAACGTTATAATAAATAACTTTAAATGTAAATACATACACACATGTAGGTAAAATAGCAAAGCCCGTGCGTGGTCACAAATATTCCTACTCATTTCATCTGAAAATCCAGAAGTCTATTTCCTTAATTACTAATAAAGATTTGAATACAATTGGTCAATCTTAATCCTCCCTATCTATATATTGAGGTAACTGAGGTAAAATAAAAAAATTAAATAGCAAAGCTTGTTGCCTGTCATGTTCGTAAATCTCCCTTAATTAATATTTGTAGGAATACATCTTGTCATCACTCATTTTTAATCACGCAACCAATTCTGAAAGCCCTAATGCGAATGCTCACGTTTCATCTCGCGTTTGTCTCTGCAGATTCTGGTGTTAAATGAGTTAATTTCTTTAATTGATTATGAAAGGCTTGCATTTTGAGATTACTCATTTCCCATCACAATTATATGCTCCAAAATTCTGGACATGGATCAACAACTTTAAATGCAAATATATTCACAAACTGTGTGCGTGTCAGTGGAGCATGAAAAAGCTGACAATATATTTCGGTAACAATAAATATCCGACTATATGTATAATCTGGAAATCCAGACTTCTATTTATTGATTAGTAATGAAGCTTAATTAGTAATGAAGCTAATGAATAAAACCTTTAAATAAATTGTAAAATTATTCAAATAATCCTCTCTCTGACATTTCACCTCTTTGTCGCGCCTGCGGATCCATAAGTTAAGTTTGTAAATTTCCTTAATTTATAATGAAAGTATAGTATTTTCTAATTACTCATTTTCCATCACAATTATATTCTCCAAAATTCTGGACATGGGTCGACAACTTTTAATGCAAATATATCTACAAAATATATTTGGACAGTGGACCGACAAACCTGTGGAACAAAAAGCAGACAATATTTTTAGTATCTAATTCGACAATAAGAAATCTCCAACTCACTACTTAGTAGATTTCGCTAACAATAAATCTCCAACTATCACCTGTAGCATCTGGATATCCAGATCTCTCACATTTCACCTCTATGTCGCGCCTGCGGATCCATAAGTAAAGTTGGTACATTTCCTTAATTTTTAATGAAAGGATAGCATTTCCTAATTACTCATTTTCCATCAAAAATATATTCTCCTGAGCGCCCCACTAGGTGAGTATATTGCGTATTCGCCTATGAGTTTGGGGGTCGTGGGTTCGATTCCCAACAGAGGCTCTGGTCTGTCGCTGCAAAAATCTGGCCACATGGTCTTTGTAACCAGCCTTTTCCCTGGACCGTAAAATTAGAACAGAAATGTACTTTGTATTGTAAGAATATCTTATTTTTAATAAATAAATAATATGATACCCTCCAAAATTCTGGACATGGATCAATAACTTTAAATGCAAATATATCCACATACTACAAACTTGAACAGAGGAGCGACAAAACTGTGGAATAAAAGGCACACAATATTTATAGTAACTCAACTTCGACAATATGAAATCTACGACTCACTAGCTAGTAGACTTCGGCAACAATAAATCTCCAACTATCATCTGTATCATTTGGAAATCCAGACGTCCTTTTCCTTAAACTGTAATGAAGCTTGTGACTAAAAAAATTGTATAATTATTAATTTATTTATAATATTTTTAAGCCCTCAAGAGTTATAGAAGGTCGGAACTAGACACTAATTACCTTAGTGGGAAAATTCTGCCGTCACTTAAATTCATCAATATGATGACTTTAAAAAAATCTCCTCTGACAGAAGAACTCTGCTATCAGTCATTTCCACTAAAGGATGGGTGTTTGGAAATCCGTACATCTATTAAATAAATCCATAAGTTGTGTAAAATGGAAAATCTACCCAAAAAATCACATTTTATTTCAAATAATGGCGGTCGAAGGCCTACACGAGTATACAGAACTTTAAATGAAAATACATCCACAAAGTGTGTACAATTTAAAAAATCTGTCATTAGACACAACCACATATTATGACTTCGAAATATGTACTCGTACTCCAACAGCAGAACTTTGCTTTCATTCATTTTCACTAAATAATGCTGATTTCATATATCCAAAACTTTAAATGCAAATAAATCCACGGCTTGTGAAAAATGGAAGCATCTATGGCTTGTCTTATTTTACCCATATAATTGATTTGTTACTTTAAACTGATACAGCAACCATGTTATCAATAATTTAATTTAAATATAGGGCGATTGAAAGGCTTATACGAGTATGCAGAACTTTAAATGCAAAAACATTCACAACTGAAAGAAGAAGAAGAAACTGTACTCTTTATGATCCCCCATGTCACTAAATTATGAGGTTATATAAACTTCAGAAAACCTACTGTGACAGGAGAACTCTACGATCACTCATTTCCACCGGACAATAGGCGCTTGAATATCCTTACATCTATCCAAAGACTTTAAATGCAAATAAATCCACAACTTGTGTAAAATGGAAAAATCTATGACCTATCAATATTATTGCTTTGATAATTAAAAGTTATAGATCATTTCATTTGTATATAGGGTTATGTGTAGCCAGAACTATAAATCAGATACTTCTACATTTTGGGTAAACGTGAAAATCCATCGTCACTAATATTCATTATTATTGTGCCTGACTAGAACACTCTGCAATCACTAATTTTCAATGCAAAGAATAAGGTTTTAGATATGCTTAGATCTATTAAAAACTTTAAATGCAAATAAATCCACAACTTGCATAAAATGGATAATCAAAAACTTTAATAAATCCACAACCTGCGTAAAGTGGAAACCGCTGTATTCCCTCCTGATGATTTACATTATGGATTCCGAAAATGACATAAATTGAAAGAATTAAATGATAGCCTATTTCCCCCCTCACTTATGTTTACTGAAATTTCTAACATAGGTCATAAACTTTAAAAGCAAATACCTTCAAAACTTGTGTAAAATTAAATATTTTTTCAATTTAAAGTGTTTTTACGTTTTTAAATCGGATGTCATTTTTCTGTTTGTCCTATTTTTTGACGACAGAGTAATTTAAACAATTTTTAATTTTTGTACAAAAATGCGTTGAACTAATTACCATTTTAAGTATATTTGGACATACGTAAAATATTTCAAAAAATTCCCAATTTAAAATGTTTTGAGTTGAACTATTTGAGGCATTGAAAGATATCACTTTGTGGGTCGTTCCAGTTTACCCGGCATAACCATACGAACACATGTGTGCATCCGCCTGTCCGTCCGTCAGTCCATCCACACCATTCGTTCATTCATTCATCCATCCGCCTGTCGTACCAGAGTGTACGAGTATAATACTATATATTTATTTTTAACATCATCCCAAATGTCTATTCTTTCCGTGGCTGTTTTACAGCCAAACAACTTCAGAGGCACGCATGTCACGCACTTTCGGCATTTCATTGTTGCTTCGGTTTCGATGTTGTGCTTCCCAACGTATCCAGCTAAAATACTTATAAAGAATATCTTAGAATCAAGAATCATCATGTGCGTTTTGTAAGAGTCCATAGCCATCACCCAGGCTAGACAGCCACATAATGGATTGGTCATTGGTGGGAGTAACGATGCGCGGCGTGAACATTTCTTTGTAATATTTCTGCCACTGTTTAATGTTGCCCATACATACTCCACAATATTTTATATTCTCCCGTCAATCGATGTTAATGGTTTCCACAGAGGCAAAACAATGCCTGGGAATGTCACCATAAAACTGTGATCAATAAATAACTTGGCTCCAGCAAATTAAATTGAGGGGCGAAAATAAAAAACTAGCCATATACTACGAGACTAAAATATTTTTTTAATAGTTTAAGTTTTGAAAAAAAGAAGAGAAAATCCTAGAAGATTTGTTAAAATAATCTTTCTCTAATTCCCTCCTTCTTCTTAACCAACTGCAAAGTGTCTAACATATGTTGGAAATAAATGATTTGCTGATGGATAGATGTATGGATGAAGCAATATATTGAGTTCATTTCTGGTTGATTGGGTTAACGCGAAACCCCTTACAACTGATGTACAACACATGTAGAGGATTTGGAAATGTGATATAAAGTCATTTATCTTTGAGATATGAAACAAAATGTGGCGCAAAGTTGATTTAAATAGAAAATTTTTTAGAAGTGCTGATGTTGGGCAATAATGACTTGGAAGTGTTGAATGTTTGATTAGGGTTGGGAATAGAAATGAGTTTGGGAAAAGACAAAATTATGGAAACATTTCTGTTTGTGTGTAAAAATCATAAATATATAGAAAATTCCAAATGCCCCATTATTATCATTTAGTTGTACTCATTATTTACCCAGATCAATAACTTTAAATGCAAATATATTCACAACTTGTGTAAAATTCGATTAGTCAGTATCAACCTTTTTTGTAGCCTCTCCCGTCGAACCATCAATAGTAAAGTTTGCTAACTTCTTTCTTGGGAGAGCTGGGCAAAGACACAGAATGTGTTCTTTTAATTCATCCTCCTCCCCGTTTCCACAGTTTCTGCAAGAGTCATTACGCAAGACCTCCAATCTCTTTTCGAGCCGTCCACAAGAGATCCAAATAAGAGCCTAGGGTAACCTGCCGCTTTCTAGGGAGAACGGGGCTCAGACACAAAAGGTGATTCCGCCTCCTCTAAGGGTAGTCGGAAGAAGGAGTTCAATTGATTCCACCTCTTCTTTGTCTTCGCAGCTTCTGTAAAATTAATTTCGGAAGACCTTAAATATATCAGCGTGCCGTCCAATCAGGCAGTGACCCGTCATGACAGACACGATCGGTGAGACAGCCGATCTCGGTAACTACAGCAGGGTCACATCTGCCTGTAATGATCTTCTGCCACTTTTTAACATCAGCCAAGTTTGCTAACTCCCCAAAGAAATTTGAGCTTAGGGCCAAGAGACAGAAGGTGTTCCATTAATTTCTCAGCCTCTTCGCAGTTTCTGCAAGATTAATTTCGCAAAACCTTCAATCTCTCTACATGCCGTCGGAAAAGGCAGTAACCCGCCATGACAGACATGATAACTTAGGTCCCTTCCAATATGGCAGAGTCATGACAGACACAAGAAGTGAAAAATCCTAGTCTATTAATTTCTCAGCCTGTTCGTCTTCGCAGCTTCTGCAAGATTCATTTCGCAAAACCTTCAATCTCTCTACGTGCCGTTGAATATGGCAGTAACCCGCCATGAAAGATCTGATAAGTCTGGTCCCATCCAATATGGCAGAGACTCGTCATAACAGAAACCAGAATGAAAAATCCGGTCTCTCATCAGCCTGGAGTATGTGAAGTTCCTGACTAGCTTCCTCATTTCCAATTAACTTGGAGCGTTTATGGTAGTTCCTCGTCTGGCAAGTTTATTTGCTTTGCAAAACCCTGGTGTGTCCCTATGGGCCAGCATCCAAATCACGGGAAGATTGAACTGTTCAGTCATCTCATTAAGAGATCTGCTACAGTTGAGAGCAGTTTTTGGCTTCAGGGAGGCAGTTTCCAGAGACTTGCTTGTTTTAGTCAGTATCATAAATGTCCCTAGCCTCTTCCGTTGAACCATTATCAGTCAACATTCCACAAGTGAGAGCCTAGAGTAGCATGTCTTCCAGAGAGAGCAGGGCACAGACTTAGAAGGTGTTTTGTTAGTTCTTCCTCCTTTTTGTTTCCAAAGCTTCTGCAAAAGTCATTACTCAAGTCCTGCAATCTCTCTGCCTGCCGCCCAATAAGACAGTGACCCGTCATGACAAACACGATAAGTGAGACATCCGGTCTCGATAACGGCAGCAGGGCATAGTGACCCATTTCCAATAACCGGGGAGCGTAAAAGGTAGTTCCTCGTCTTGCAAGTTTAACTGTTTTGCAGTTCCCTGGTATGTCCCTATGGGCCAGCATCCAAATCAGGTGAAGATTAAACTGTTCAGTCAGCTCGTTAAGAGATCTGCTACAATTGAGAGCAGTTTGCTGAACTTGTTTTAGTATCGCGCAGAAGGTGGCTTTCTGTAGAGCCTTCCACCAGACGACAATAGCGTACAGCATTATCGGTGTGACTACTCCCGTTTACAACCACGAGGTTTAAGATGTCAGAGTTTTCCCGTTGCCCTTTCCCAGGTATACAGCTATACCACAGCCTAAGATCTTTCCAGGAATGTTTAGTTTGAAATTTAAATTCATCTCTAGTAAAATACTGGTATTTTGCGCTCTCAGAGAATGGAACATCAATATATACCAAGGAGACAGGTACAACAGTTGGTACCTTATATCTCCGGCTGAAAAGAACTAGTTCCGTTGTTGATCGGGTTCACACCCAGACCATTATCGGAAGGGCCCAGACCATTATCGGTAGGACCTGCTGTAGAATGTCTCTAAGAGTATTCGAAAACTTTCTCCTAACTGCTGTTGTCATGTCATCTCCCTCATCGCCAGAGAAATCAGAATACTGTTCATGGAAAGAATCCACAGCTGACCCTAAGCTAGCAGAAATTTTTAACTTAATCTGAAGGTTATGAATGAACCTTCTATACTATTTTTGTCAACATCTATGTTTGCTAGAGCCGTATCTACCGTAACTACCTAGGTAACTTCCATAGTATATTCCTTAACTGATAGAGATCCTTCATTATTGCTGACTAGCTATTTCAGGGCGGTTCCTGTGGATATACCCTTGATGTAGGAATGCTGTTGATTGGACATTAGTCTGTGATCAATTATAGTTCTAAAGTAACTATTAATATCTCCAAAAATCTAAGAAGAAATGACGATAGCCTAATCTGCCGAAAATCCTTATGTTCTGCACAGGACAGCTTTTCCACTATGGGAATGAAGACAATCTTAGCTTCTCTCCACTTTAATTGTACGCAGGCTTGTTTAATGAAAAAAAGTATAAAGCTCTCTGGGCCAGGGAACTAGTGCATCAACCATTTCCTGTAGCTCCGCCAGCCATTGAACTAATGTATCAGCCATTTCCTGTAGCTCCGCCAGCCTGGCAAAGTTCTAAATCCTTTTATAACAAAAATAATTGTAGATTCGGTTACAATCTCGCAGACTACCTCTGATGACTGCACTTCTACGAAATCCCCAACTGAAGTATTCTATTTCTCTTCAGAGTTGCCCGGGAGCTGAGTATTCAGGAGCCCTCCTAGCTATTCAAGGAGGGAGCCCTCCTTCACTTGACTTCGTCCATGAACTATTATCTTTCTTGATGTGAAAATAATAGTGAACATGATGCCTTTACAGGAATCTGTCCAAGATTTATTTGGAGCTTTGCTCAACTCTCTTTTATACAGCTTGAGTTCTTCCCTGTAGCTAAAACATAGGTCTTGTAGAACATAGGTCTGACACAAAATGTATAGAACTCTCTGAGCCAGATAACAGCCACAGCCTGTAGCTTAATTCGACTTAAAAGGTTTAAAGCTTTTATATCACAAAGAATTGTAGATTCGGTTACAATCCGCTGACAAACTCTGATGACTGCACTTCTACGGAATCTCCAGTTAAAGCATTCAATTCTGTTTCAGAGTTGCGCGAGAGATGTGTATTCAGCAGCACTGCCAGCGATTCTACACTGGACTTCGTACAAAAACTATTATCTTTCTTGATGTGAAAATAATAGTGACAATTGTTCTGACTAATATTCTACATCACTAATGCTGTAGATGAGCTTTCAATGCCTTTACAGGAATATGTCTAAGATTTATTTTGAGCTTTTCTCAACTCTCTTTTGTACTGCTTGACCTTTTCCTTGTAGCTAAAACATAGGTCTGTTTGATACGAAATGTATAGAGCTCTCTGAGCCATGGAACCAGATTAACAGCCACAGCCTGTTGCTCCGCCGGCTAGACAGTACTTGATTCTGCCGACCTAAAAGGTTTACAGCTTTCCAATCCCAAGGAATGCTAAGTTCGTTTACAATCCTTTTGGCGACCCTTGATGGCTGCACTTCTACGGAATTCCCAGTTGATGTATTCAATTCCTCTTCAGATTTACCCGGGAGATGTGTATACAGGAGCTTCCCCAGCGATTCCTCACTGGACGTCGTCTAAGAACTATTATCTTTCTTGATGTACCTTATGCTGAAAGTTGTTGTGGCTAAAATTGTCTGCCGCGTTGATGCTTTAGATGAGATTTCTTTGCCTTTGCAGGAATCTGTCCAAGATTTATTTTGAGCTTTTCTCAACACTCTTTGATACCGCTTGAGTTCTTCCTTGTAGATACTCCCAGTTATTTGGATCTCTTGTCGTCGGTGCCTTAGTAAAGAGCTTCATGCAGCACATCCTCAGTATTTAATTAAAATTAAATTCTGTCACAATACATCTCCAGACATCCCACAAATGGTTAGAACTTTTCAAAAGCGATGATATCCATTGTGATTATTTATTTTCACACTTTATAAATAAATATTTGGCCCAAGAACTTTAAATGCAAATACCTCCACAACTTATGTAAAATTCAGTTAATTCCCTTTATTTCTCCAGATGCCAAGATCTCACTCACCTTCAATTTCACAACCTCATGTTAGAGCTAACTCACAGTTAAAAAATAAATATTTCATACAATTTGGCAGCTATAACTGTAGGTTAGCTCTAACTGTAGGTAACCGGAGATTGTGGAATTGGCCGTTAGTGTTCATTTATTTTCACTCATTTAAAAATATTTATACGGACAAACAATCCTAAAAGCAAATACCTCCACAACTTGTGTAAAATTCAGTTAATTCTTATTATTTCTCCAGATGCCAAAATCTCCATAGTGATCACTTATTTGAAAATCTTTATACTCGTATGGACAAAAAACTTTAAATGCAAATACCTCAACAACTTGTGTAAAATTCTGTTCCTTCACAATATTTCTCCGGACAATCCAGAGAATATTGACAAACTTTATATATCAGCAGATATTTTACGGGAATCTTTATATTCTCTATTGGAAACTCTACCATAATTAACTATGACAGAGTCTATAACTATTCCCCTATAGTTATCAAAATAAATCTCTTATCTTCTATTAACAATTTTGTGGGTGCCACCTTCAGACAAGATGATAATTAAGATTTAACATGATTCACGTATGAGTAAAGCAACCTTTTTTCTTCATATTCATGACATATTTCAACGTAGTCATATTTCAATTCTTCAGTTCAACAAACAGAAAGAGAAAAAATTCAGAAAAAAACATAATATCTTAAGGCACCCATCTTTTTCGTTTTGGAGTACAATGAAAGAAAAGGAATCTCCGTCTTTTTTGTCTGGTCGGTTGTTATAAAAATGTTAATAATTTATTTGCGTTTAGTAACCATTTTAAGAAAATCGTCTTTTTTTCAACTTAAATATTTAAAGAAACGCTGCATAACAAATCCACCTCGACCAACCAACGAACGAACAAATCTGTGGTTTTGTATGACGACAATGACGATGAGGAGGAGGAGTAGGAGACTTAATTATAAAAACTAAACACGTTCAGATTTTTATTTATTTTCCCCCTTGAGTTTTGACTTATAAGGAATCTGGATTTTTTTTTTCATAGCCTCTTATTCTGCACCTCCTTCTTCGCTTACCTTTAGCTCTTTTCTTCTTCAATTTTGGGTTTGTACTTTGTTCATGTAAAAGGCGGAAAGACATAATATGTGTTCTTTATGGTTTCACCTATATCTGGATACGGAGAGAGCCTTAACGTTGTTTTACAGAGTGTCGCTTAGTTGGCAGCACATATCAACCACATAGCCATAACGTAACAACTCTACGGAATTAGTCAAGTTTATTTTAATTTTGTATGACACCTCTTCTAAGTGGAAAGTGATGGTGCCGGTGATGATGATGATGGTGGTATGTACATAGTTGTACTCTTCACAGAGTTCTTCAGCATGGAACACCTCTTGTAACCACAAATTTTTGTTATCAGCCCTGATGTTGTATTCCTCCTCATGAGTCATCTAGCTATCTATCTATTGGAAGCCCTGTTGCTGCTGCACAACGCCTTGTGTTACATCTCAGCTGCTTCGGGTAGAAAGATAGTAGGTTAGAAATGAACGAGGGTTACTTAACAAGTCGAGAAAGTGTATTTTTAGTCTTTTTGATTCATACAAATTAGATGCTGCCGTTGATCATGTAGATCGTTCAGACTTGGAACTATAACTTTAAATGCAAATACATCCACAATAATCATATTTTAAAAGTGTAGGAATTCACGAATAAATTTATATTTGGTTACTTCATTAAATAATTTGAAAAACTGACGTAAATCTCACTCGTTTAGGTTAAAATTTTTCAATTGAGGACTGTATATATAAGCTAATAACTTTAAATGCAAATATATCCCAAAGGAAATGTCATAATTTGTCTCAACAATCAGTAGGTTAAGAGTGACAGCCTGTATGTCCGACTCACTTTGACTAGTCCATTGTGCTACCACAGAGACGTAAGAAAAAACATACGTTTTTCCTAGCCCCTCCCGTTGAACCAATTTGATTGCCTTAGAAAGCTCAGAAGTTTTGCTAACTCCCCAAAGAAATGAGAATATAGGGTAGCCAACTGCTTTTTCAGAAGGGTCTCAGACACAGAAGGTGTTCTATTGATTCGACCTCCTCTTTGTCTTCAGAGTTTCTGTAAAATTAATTTCGCAAGATCTTCAATGTCTTTGCGTGCCGTCCAATAAGGTAGACACGATCAGTAAGACGTCAAGTCTCGATAACGACAGCAGACCATTGTTGCGTTTGGAGTTTCGGCAGGGCCTGGAATGTACAACATTTTTAACATCAGCTAAGTTTTCTATCTGCCCAAAGAACTGAGAACAGATGTTCTATTGTGTCCTCCTATTCCTCGTCTTCTTGCTTCTGTAAAATTAATTTCGCAAGACCTTATATCTATCAGCGTGCCGTCTAAACATGGTAGACACGACAGGTGATACATCCAATCTCGATAACTGCAGCGGGGTATTAGTGCATTTGGAGTTTAGGCAGGGCCAAAGCAGTCAGGAATGTATGCTGTTCCTGAGTAATGATCACCTGCAACTTTTTAACATGAGCCAAGTTTTCTAAACCCCAAAGATATGAGAGCCTATGGTCTAGACACAACAGGTTTTCGGTGGATTTCTCCTCTTCTTCGTCTTCGCAGCTTCTGCAAAATTCATTTCCCAAGATCTCAATCTCTCAGATTGCTGTCCAATAAGGCAGTGACCCGTTACGACAGACACGATAAGTGAGACGCCTCGATAACGACATCAGGGCATTGGTGCATTTGGAGTTTAGGCAGGGCCACAGCAGCCTGGAAGTATGCTGTTCATGAGTAATGATCACCTGTCACTTTTTAACATGAGCCAAGTTTTCTAACTCCCAAAGAACTGAGTGCACCTAAACAAAAAGGTGTTGTATTGATTCCTCCTAATCCTCATCTTAGAAGCTTCTGCAAAATTCATTTCGCAAGACCTTCAATAACACGTCATGATAGACACGATAAGTGAGAAGTCCGGTTTCGATCACGACAGCAGGGCGTTGGTGCGTTTGCCTAGAAAGATCGGGACTCAGACACAGAAGGTGTTCGATTGATTCCTTATCTTCTTCGTCTTCATAGCTTTTGCAAAACTCATTTCGTAAGACCTTCAATTTTTCTGCGTGCTGTCCAATAAGGCAGTGGCCCGTTATGACAGACACGATAGGTGAGACATCCGATCTCGATAACTAGAGCAAGACATTAGTGCATTTGGAGTTTAGGCAGGGCCACATAAACCTGCAATGTATGCAGTTCTTGACTACTGACCATCTGTCACTGTTTTACTTCAGCCAAGTTTTCTAACTGCCCAAAGAACTAAGAACCTAGAGCCCAGGAACAGAAAGTGTTCTATTAATTCGTCCTATTCTTCGTCTTAGCAGCTTCCGCAAAATTACTTTCTCAAAACCTCTAAGCTCTCAGCTTGCCGTCCAATACGGCAGTGACCCGATAGCACACCACCACAAGACTCAGGGCCTCGATAACTACAGCAGGGCGTTGTTGCGTTTGGAGTTTAGGCAGTGTCATATCAGCCCTCACTAGTGATTTTTTTGTAAGAAGAGCTTCCACTTCGCTAGAGGCTTGTTCGCATATTCTAGTTCCTCAGAAGCATGTAAGGTAATTCCTAGTCTTGCAAGTTCGTATAAATTGCAGTTCACTCGTTAAGAGATCTGCGGCAGTCGAGGGCGCTTTTGACTTCAGGATTCTAGTTCCTAGCGACTTAATAGCAGCCTGACTATCAGAGAAAATATTGATTCCGACTTTAGTCAGGACATTAATCTTCAGCCATTCTGCTTCCTCTCTAATAGCTATGGTTTCTGCCCTCCAAACAGTGCTGCTACAGTGATCAGGAAGTCTTTTTGTAATTAAGAGCTCGAGGTCGGTAGAAAAGACATCAAATCCCGCTTGGTTGTTGAGTTTGAAACCATCTGTTGACGAATCTCCTATGTCCTAGGATAAGACTATTCAATTCTGATTTATCTGGTATAAGAGTGAAAACTTCTTGTCAAAAATTCATTCACATACACCGTAATAAACAATGCCCGGACGGTCAGGCATTGTGTCCAGAATGACACAACGTCCGTAAGCATTTCCTGGCCAAAGTGACATTTCTCTAAGTCTAAGAGCAGTAGATTGCCATAATGTCTAGCGGCATTAAATGTAGGATAACATTTAGTTTCTCAGTTGGTGTAGTTCTCAATGCACCATTGATACACTTACCACCAATTGGCTGACTTTGTTTAGTATCGCACAGAAGGTAGATTTATGCAGAGCCGTCCATCAGACGACAATGCCGAACAGCATTATCGGTCTGACTAGTGCCGTAATAACTGCTTTGCCATAATGTCTAGCAACAATAAATGTAGGATAACAGTGTCGCAGTTGGTGTCGCTCTCAACGCACTAGTGATACAACTAGCAGCCATTGGCTGACTTTGTTTAGTATCAAGCAGAAGGTGGATTTCTACAGAGCCGTCCACCAGACGACAATGCCGTACAGTTGACCAATAAACTATGCGTGAGTTTGGACCCCAGCGTTTTCCAATTGCCCTTTTCCTTGTATATTGCGCTAGCGCAACCATCTTTGCTCGCTGCAGAATGTTGGGTTTGAAGTTTAGCATCCTGTCTGGTATAAAACCTAGGTATTTTGAGCTCTAGGGTCAATATATATATTCAGACAGAGATTCGTATACGGAAATGGCGTTGGATTAGGCACACATCCAGGAAACCGCCAGATGACATTACCAGAACGGCCACCGATTGGAAGCCTTAAGGCCGGAGACGTGTTGGCAGACCTTCCCAAACATGGAGAAGGCAGCTAGATTTCGAAATTAGAACTTCAGCACACTGTTGGGGCGAAATAAGGCGTATGGAAAATGAATAAGACGGTTGGCAGAACTTTGTTGCGGTCCTATATTACAGGAAGCTATATATTGAGCTTTCAGAGAAGGGATTTTCAATCCCCGCCAAGGAGACATGCTGAAAAGAACTAGTTTTGTCTTGGTCGGGTTCACACCAATACCATTATTGAAGCCCATCTTGCGGTTATATGAAGGGTTTGCTGTAGGATGTCTATAAGAGTTCTCGAAAACTTTCTTCTAACTGATATTTTCACATCATCAAGTTAGACAGTAACCTTGATACTCATCTTATACAGAGAGGTCATAATAATGTTCATGGAGAGTCTCCGTAGCAGAAGAGGCAGAACGCCCTCGAAGCGCTCCTCTGCTGACAAATCTGTGGAAGTTAGTTGATGCTAAGCGAGCTGAAGGCCGTCTCTTGATTAGAAGGTAATGAATGAACCTTCGTATATTGTTATCAACCGCATAACAACTTAGGTAAACAATTACATGTAGGTTTGTTCATAATCATCTACAATATATTTGATGACATCCACTATTTCTTGAACAAATTTAAATGCAACCACTACATTAATTAAAGCGAAATAAATTTCCATTCGTTTAGATTCAATTCAAAATTATTGTATAGACTAAAAACTTTAAATGCAAATATATCCCACAACTTGTGCAATTTTACAATGTGATTTTTTTTTAATAATCATTGTCAGTTCAGAATATGCTGCAGCAAAGTTCTGAATGATGTTTCAGCAGAACGTTACATGCTATTTCATCTAATTTTGTTACTATTGTAGCAGAATTGGTCTTTTATTCTTTGCTATAACAAAAAAATCATTGCAATCTGTAAAGAAATATTATTAAAATAGAATTATTACTTCGAAGAGATCTCTATATTGTTAGCATTTTAATACCTGCATCTATTTTTTATCAACTGCTGCATGGAGATTGCTATTCCCAAATAACTGATATTTTGCTGTTATAGCAGACAATTTGCTGTAAAAGCAAAAACATTTATCATGAAAAACCTGATGATGCAGATATAATTGAATCTATATCATTATACCTACGATTTATTAAGGACATATTTTTTACCTTTTTCTATCATAGCAGATAGTTTGCTGTAATAGTAGGAAAATTTTCTATGGAAAATCTGGCAATAGACGATTAGATTGGTCCAATTAATTATTTTTCGATTTATTTTTTGTTCTGCTTGTTATTATATTCTGCCCCACTTTACCATTCCTTATCTTCCTGCTCTCGTTTATTGCAAACAACCATTGCTTGGTTATTTTATCGCTTTTCCGTAATTTGAACATTGTTTGGTTATGGGTTTGCTTTACAGTCTCTGTTTCTCTCTGTCGCCCGGTAAGGTTTACTTTTAGTTATGTTGTCGTCGTCATTTATTGTTGATTTTTTTTACCTTTTTGGCATTCCATCTCCTGCCATGCGCCCTCGCATTGTCTATCTATGCATTCTAAGGTAGACAGCAAGTCGGTTGGTCGGTAGGTCTCTATGATTGAAATGTGGATGATGAAGAAGTATGACATGTTGGTCGTAGTCGGTGGTGTTGATGACAGTTGTCAGTGTACCTATGTATACTTTTTTTGCCTTATTTCATATTAGGTGAGTGAGATTTGTTGTCATCTTCAGTTATTTTCTTAATCTATGTATGTAGTTGACGGGAAGTGTTTACAAAGATGATAAGTTTAAAGATATTCTTAGACATCCTCGTCCATAGAAAACCGGTCACAACAAAAGTGTCAAAAAAGTTATATATTATTTAAGGTGGGGGCAAATAATGATCAGAATTTGAATTGTGGTTTTGTGTTATTTATTGAATCTGGGGCAATTTGTTAATAAAAATTTATATTTTAAATTGATTTACGGTCAATTTCACAATCTCCGGTTATCTTAAAGTTAAAGCTAACCTACAGTTATGGCTGTCAAATTGTATGAAATTTTTATTTTTAAACAGTGAGTTAGCTCTAACAGGAGGTTGTGAAATTGGGGGTTAGTGGGGAAATCTTAGCTTTAATAAAAAGAAAATAAATAGATTTCTGCCAAAGACGAAAAATGTAAAGAATTATTGGTATAATAGTACAGAATAAATGTTTATAGCTTTTCATATTAGCCTCAGCAATGAAAAAATTGCTTCCTGCAGCAGAAAATGCAATATCGTAGCAGACAAACGCAATATAAGGTAAACCTACTGCTACACAAGAAGCATATCATTTTTATGATTTCTAAATTTTCAATAGTATGATTGCTATTTTAAAACTACGATATTTTGCTGCACCTACACAACTTTTGCTGTATGACAGACAATTTGCTGTAGTAGAAGATATGGCTCCCAATATACCGAAAATCTTCAGCAGATAACGTTTATTATTAAGAGCTGACTTTTTTGAGAGCTTGAAAAGGCAAGGATAAATCATAAAATATTTTAACATCTAAGCTATTTTAATATTAAGTTCTTATAGCAGATAATTTTCTGTTATAGCATATGAGATAATAGGAATATCTCCTCAGATATATTTTTGCTAACAATTGCAGATTTTTTCGCAAAGGTATAATCGTGGCTACTTGAAACCCTTTCCGCAGTTTGTTTAATTTGCTGGTCTACAAAATGTTACTGTGGCAATAGCAGAAAAATTTCCTACGAGTCTTTGTTGTTCCAAAATTGCAGAAGTATTTCAGTTATAGTTGATTTATGTAGTGGCTGTTCAGTTGCTGGCATTGCGTAGATTTATAGATTTATAGATTTTTTTAGCACTTTTAGCACACATTCCAGCAGAAAACTTTTTGTTCAAAAAAAGGTCGACGGGTTTCTGTTAAATTAGACTTTGTCCCATAACTTCTGCAGAACTCATTGTTCACAACTTGCAGTCTAATTGTGTATCTTAGTATCAGAGAGTTATTCGTCATGACATAAACGATTAGAGAAACATTCGGCCTTGAACACGATAGCAGAACATCATTTCACTTATTTGTTACTGCAGAACTTTCAGTCTAATTGCGTATCTTAGTATCGTAGTATAGTGCGTCGTCATGACTGAAACGATAAGCGAAACATTCGGTAGTGAAACAGATAGCAGAACTAGATTGCACTTTCACTTCTTTGCTGCTGCAGAAATCTTTAGTCTCAACATTCAGTCTCACTGTGATCCTTCCTGCCAGACAGTCTCAGAACTCTATTAGCAAACAGAGTAGCCCGTCTTACATACGATTGAGTAGGGCACACACTAATGAAGTGTTTCATAGATTCCTCTTCGACTTTGTCCCATAGCTTCTGCAGAACTCGTTGGTCGGCTTTCAGTCTAATTGCATGTCTTAGTATCAGAGAGTGCGACGTTATGAATGAAACGATTAGCGAAACATCACGTCTGGAAAACGATAGCAGAACGAGATCACCTATATTTTTTTGCTTCTGCAGAAATCGTTATACTCAACTTTCAGCGTCACTGCGTGCCCTACTATAAGACATGTCAGGAGCGTAGAGCCGCTTCAAATTTTGGCAAGGCCGCAAATATCTGCATAAACAGCTCTACCTAACATTATTTCCTCATAGGCCTTTTATTAGGAGTTTAGAACTCAGAGCAACCCGTCTTACATTCGATTGAGTATGTAAGTCTTACAAACAAAGGAAGTGTTTTACAGATTCCTCTTCGGCTTTGTCCCAAAGCTTCTGTCGTTGGCCAACTTTCAGTCGAATTGCGTGTCTTAGTATCAGAGAGTGCGCTATCGTGATGTAAATGATTAGCGAAACAGTCGGTTTTCTCCTCTTCGCCCCACATCTACGCAGTAATCGTTAGTCCCAACATTCAGTCTCACTGCGAACCTTCCTACCGAACAGTCTCAGGACACGATTAGCGACTAAGGTTCACCTAGCATTATTTCCTCACAGGCCTTTTATAAGGAGTTTAGAACCCATAGTACTAGGGCACACACACATATTAAGTGTTACATAGATTCATCTTCGACTTTGTCCCATAGCAAATTCCGTATCTTAGTATCAGAGAATGCGCTGTCGTGACGGATACATTCGATTGGGTAGGGCACACACACAAATGAAGTGTTACATAGATTCCTAATCGACTTTGTACCATAGCTTCAGCAGAACTCGTTGTTACATAGATTCCTATTCGACCTTGTACCATAGCTTCAGCAGAACTCCTTGGTCGACTTTCAGTCAAATTGCGTATCTTAGTAAGATTAGTGAAACAGTCGGTCTTGAAAAGCATAGCAGAACGAGATTTATTCTTCTCTTGTTCGCCCCACAGAAATCATTAGTCCCAACTTTCAGTTTTACTGTGAGTCTTTCTATCAGACTGTCTCAGAACACGTTTATAAAAACAGCCAGTTTTGATAATGATAGCAGAGCGTAGGTCCGTTTCAAAGGCTAGCAGAGGCGCAGATATCTGCAGTGACTGAGGTCCTCCTATTTTTATTTGCCTCATAAGCCTTTTCCCACAATTTAGGACCCAAAGTAGTCCGCCTTCTATTCGATTGGGCAGGAAACACGCTAAAGAAGCGTTTCATAGATTATTCTTCGACTGCTTCCCATTACTTCTGCAGAACTCGTTGGTATCATATTTCAATCTAATTGCGTATTTTAGTATCAGAGAGTGCGCTGTCATGACAGAAACGATTAGCGAAACAGTCGGTCTTGAAAACCACAGTAGAACGAGATTTCGCCTTTACTTCTTTGCTTCTGCAGACATTTTTAGTTCCAGTTTCAGTCTCACATGACATTTTCCCGCTATAGTCTAGCGTGTTCATCTGCCCGTATTTCTGTTATAGCTGAAAAATTCTGCACACTAGAGTACTGTGTTCATCTGCCCTAGAGCCCCTAGAGGCATGTCTTTGTGGCCCTGCATCCATTTAAGGTGAATTTTAAACATCTCAGTCATCTTTTTCAGAGATCTGCTGCAGTTAAGAGATCTTATTGAGTTCTGGAGTTCGGAATTCAGGTTTTGAATATCACAATTTAAAGTGAATTTTAAACTGCTCGGTCATTTTTTTAGGGATCTTCTGCAGAGTTTACTCTAGAGTACATTGGAGTGTACCTGCGGCCCTGCTCTGATATGAGGTAAATTTTAAACTGCTCAGTTATCTTTTTATGTGTTGACATGGCATGGGATTGTTACTCGTAATATAGACAGGGCCTCAAATATCTGGAATATATGTATGTATACAATCTCCGACTAAAAATCCAACTATCATATTAAAGGTCTCCTGGAATTTATAAGGTTGTCCTTAGGCTAGCGAATTCATGTGCTGTAAGGTTCCGTGAAATGTACCAGTAGCAAGTGAATTTTAAACAGTCATTTCGTTATAACCCGATACAGTCTAGCGTGTTCGTCTGACCTAGAGTTCCTTGGCATGTCTTTGTGGCCCTGAATCCATTTAAAGTGAATTCTAAACTGCTCAGTCATCTCTTTAGGAGATCCGCTGTAGCTATGAACTCTTCTAGAGTTCAGGAACTCGAAATTCAGGTCCCGAATATCACTTATACAATTTAAGGCGAATTTTAAACTGCTCGTTAATTGTTTAAAGAGATCTTCTGCAGTATGGTCTCGAATATTAACATTTAAGGAGAATTTTAAACTGACCGGGCGTATTTTAAGACATTTGATGCAGTTAAGGTCTGTTCTTGAGTTTAGGAACGCAGGTTTAAAATATCGGGACTAGCAAATATTTCTGCCTACAAAACCACTATAATTAATATAGATATGTTTATATATTTCGTCTATAATATTAGAAAACTGCAAATCTGGAATGCATTCGATCTATGACTGAGATCCAACTATCATTAGTTATCTCACAGGTATGGTATGGAGTCATGACTACCCTCATATTCGAGGTTCCCTAGAATTCCTAAGGTTGCCCTTAGGCTAGCGAAAATAAAGGTACCTAGCTCAGTTGGGAACTGGCAGATTTTGGAAAAGGGTGTCAAGTATAACACAATTTTCGTTTATTACTGAAAATGATTCATATTCATAAACTAGTATAGGTGGCGCTGCAGCAGATTTGTTTTAAAATAGAGGTCAGAACAACATCTACAGTGCAAGCTAGTGTTCATACACGAGTATGTAAAAATTTTCGTATGTGTCGATGACCCCATAATGACTGAAACGATTGAGTTGAAATTCGCAGAACATCTTCTAGTAACCAAGAGCAAGGTTCATCAGCTACATATATTAATTTTCGGTAGGTACTGGCCAATGGGGTCAAGTTTTGATCACATTCTTGGTTTATTGTTGAAAATAATTCATTGAACCCGAAAGGAAGCGCTGCTAGAAATCTTTTTCTCTTTATTTACAAAAATACTTAAATTACCTGCGGGGTTTCTAGCAGCGCGGTAGATATTGTTATACATACTGAACTATATAGATCTGCCGGGCCATTTAGTAAACTATAAAAAGTTTTTGTTACAAAAGCATATTTTTTTAATTTCTAAACATATAAAATTTCCTTTAAATATCTAAATTTTGCAGTTATTTTCCCATGAAGTCTATTAACATTAGTACTGAACCTTGCATCATTCTAACAAATTTTGAAAGAAATTTAGCTTTTCTCATTTTCTTGTAGTTATAAGCTAAGGCCAGCCTTTGTTTCAGTTAGGCTAACCTTTTCTATTGTAATAAAGGAACTTAAAGCGCCCCTCTCTCTCTCTCTCTTTGGCTTCTCATTTCGTCTCTTACATTTGCTAAACTGTATACAAAAAACTGTATGGTATATTGTTCAGCCCGTAGTATTACGTATAAGTATTTATCACTAGGCCTGACCTGTAATGTAAGGCATATTTACAAAATATGTGTACCTTTCAATGGCTTGAAGCAACAAAAAAGCAAAAAAAAAACGAAACCAAAAACGTTCTGTGATGGCTGTTGTTGCTGTTTCTATGCTGTATCCTCTTCTCGTGCTTATTGTCCTCTCCTGAACAAAGAGGTTATATCCTTTTGTTTCGTATGGTTGCTAAAGAAATTTTTATATATATGTACGATACATATAGCTATACATACAACATAATGATTTTTTAGGCCGCTAACACTAACGTATATTGTGTTACCCTTAATTATTTAGTATACATACACAGACATTTCGTTTTCCCTCCCCAATCTCTCTTTCCCTAGCTCACTCTTTTTCCCTATTCTCATGAGGGTTATCCTTCAAATGTAGTGTAGAGCATAGCGGTTTGAAATGGATCACTAATTACTTGAAATGGAAAAATGTAAGCAGCATTAAGGATAAAGGATAGCAGAGAGGTGGAGAAGAGATGTAGAGTGAGATGAAAATAATAAACAACTGGCGAAAAATATAGGACAGTTTAATAACGTCTGTCTGGAAAATATATTGCCAAGATTGATTGAAATCTGATGAGAGAAGGAGGGATCATTTTGGTTATCTGGATTTTAGGGAATTAGTGCGATTAGTAGTGCTCGGAATTTGAAAGCATTTATGATTCGGCACATCTTAGGAACTCTATTTTTCTGGTTATGTATACTTAATTACAATTCAAGACCTCTAAAGTATCTCAAAGTGTACCACAAAAACTGTCTGTCGTTTTTACTATCCAGCGCAGGTATTTAGAAAGGTGACCTAAAGTTGTATACTTCATGATTCAGCATTAAGGCTAGAAGAGAGGTCAACAGATGACAATAATAACAACTTACAAAAAATATAGGACATTTTTATAACGACTGTCGGGAAAATATGTTGCCATGATTGATTAAAATCTGTAGAGATTGAAGGATTATTTGTATTATCTGTTTTTAGGGATTTAAAGATTACTAGTTTGAATAGTAGTGCTCGGAATTTAAAAGCATTTATGATTCGGCTCATCTTCAGAAATGTAGTTTACTAGTTATGTATAGTTTATTACAATTTGAGACCCCTAAAATACCTTAAAGTGTACCACAAAATCTGCCTAGCGTTTTTAATACTCTACGCAGGTCTTTAGAAAGGTGGCCTTTAGTTGTATCCTTCATGATTCAGCATTAAAGATAGAAGAGGAGTCAATAGATGACAATAACAACAACTGTTGACAAATATAGCACAGTTTAATTACGTCTGCCAGGAAAATATTTTGCCGAGATTGATTGAAATCTGCAGACATGGAAAGATAATTTTGGTTACCTGGTTTTTAGGGATTTAAAGATTACTAGATTGATTAGTAGTGCTCGGAATTTGAAAGCATTTATGTTTTGGCACATCTTGAGAAATGTAGTTTCTCAGTTATGTATATTTTGTTACAGTTCTAGAGTTTTAGAATACCTGGAAGTATACCACAAATATTGTCTAGCGTTGATAATACCCTACGCAGGGCTTTAAAAAGGTGATCTAAATGCGTATCCTTAGTACTTCAAATTTGAAAGCATTTATGATTCAGCACATCCTGAGAACTGTAGTTTTCTAGTTATGTAGACTTTATTACAATTCCAGAGCTCTACATTATCTCAAAGTTTATCACAAAAACTGTCTGGCGTTTTTACTCTCCAACGTAGGTCTTTAGAAAGGTGATCTAAACTTTTATCCTTCATGATTCAGTATTGAAGATCGAGGAGAGATCAAGAGATGACAATAATAATGAACTGTCAACAAATAGTTTAATAACTTCTACAGGGAAAACATATTGTCATGATTGATTGAAATCTGAAGAAATGGAAGGGAAATTGGTTAGCTGTAAAGATCTGTTGCACACTTTAGTTCAACAGATCTTTAGTTGAACAGATCTTTAGTTGAACAGATCTTTAGTTTAAAAGATCTTTAGTTCAACAGATATTTAGTTCAACAGCTCACTTTATTTTAACAGCTCTGTAGTTCACCCGCTCAGTATAGTTCAACAGCTCTTTAATTCAACAACTCTTTAGTTCATCAGCTCTTTAGCTCACCAGCTTACTTTAGTTCAACAGCTCATTTCCTTCAGTAGGTCACCAGTTCAAATCAGCCGCTATTAAAGAAATCTGATCGGAACATGAATGAAATGAGTTGAATATACATACGCGTTTGCTTAGGTAGAATCCCACAATCTTGATGACACAACAGCTGAAAAGAAATGACATGGTTGAAGAAAATATGCATGGTGAACTACTGAGCTGAAATGAAGAAGTTGTGTGAACTTGTTCGTACCGTTCAGTAAAGGGACCCGTTCAATTGAACTAGTTCGTTTACGAACTACACAACTCTACTTCTGGCTTTATAAATATGATACTGAGGATCTATATATCCTTCGCTTACACTACTGTGATTTTCATAAAAAGCTCAAACATAGGCGTACCGATGTTAATGACAGCCAAATCTTTACAGATCCCTAAAGAAATAGGAACCCAGAGAAGACCTCATTCAATTCGATTGGTCAGGTCACACACAATGTAGTGTTTCATAGATTCTTCTTTGATTTCGTCCCACAACATCTACAGAACTCGTTGTTCGCAACTTTAGTTTAATTGCTAGTGTTATTATTTCAGTCGTCATGATTAAAAACTTTTAGCGAAAAATCCGGTTTTCAAAAAAGATAACAGAGGAGATATCAGCATTGACTGGGGTCCACCTAACATTATTTTTTTTATATTGTCTTTCCCGCAGTTATATATATTCAAGGCCCCCTTAAGATTATCTCCAGTCTAGAGTTCCAATCAACATAAATTTTATGCATTTTACTTTAATGCATTTTAGTGTTCTCAAACTGCGATATAACGTATAACAATCGAACGCGCAAAATCCTCAATTATTGTTCACGGATCAGATAAGTAAATTTTTCAGATTTGTTTCAGTATTATTTTGTGGTACACTTTTAAGTTATTTGGTGCCCTTAAATGCTAATAAAAAATATATCACCTTTAAGCTCTATTACAATAGAAGTACCGAATGATATTTAAATCTAATTTTAGTAGAAGGAATTTTCGAAAATTATTTATAGATATAAACTAGAGAGGGAAGAAGTCGTTTTTTGTGTTCCACTTTTATTCTGTTTTTTCACATTACAAGAGCAATTGTTGAAAAAAAGGTTTCCTATTCTAATTATCTCTGCACTAATTTCAATCCACTTCAATGAACTGATCTTCTTCAATAGGAAACCTTTTCGGTTTTTCAGCAGGACCGCAAATATCGGCATTGACTGGCGTCCACCTAACATTATTTTTCTCATATTGCCTTTCCCGCAGTTATATATATTCAAGGTTCCCTTGAGTATGCAAGGGGTATCTCCAGTCTACTTAGTTGATATGGTCTAGAGTTCCAATTAATATAAATGTTATGCATTTTACTTTAATACATTTTAGTGTTCTCAAATTGTGATAAAATGTATACCAATCGAACGTGCAGAATCCCCAATTATTGTTCATATTTAAAATGTTAATGAAATGAGAAGATGGACCAGATATGTTACTTTTTCAGATTTGTTTGAGTATTGATTTGTGGTAAACTTTTTAGGTATTTTGTGCCCTTAAATTAAAATAAAAAATATATCACTGTTAAGCTCTATTCTGAAAGAAGTGCAGAATAGCATTTAAAACTAATTTTAGTAAATAAAATTTTCGAAAATTATTTATGGATATAAAATAGGAAAAGAAGAAGTAGATTTTTGTGTTCCACATTTATGCTGTTTTCTTACATTACAAGAGCAATTATTTGAAAAATAATGATTTCCTTTTCTAATTATGCCTGCACTAATTTCAATCCACTTTAAAGTAACTGATCTTCCGCAACAGGAAACCTTTTGCGGTTTCTTTCAAAATCACTACATAATTATCTTCACGGTCTGATTAAACCACTTCCTTGACACTGATCTTCCTCAACCGCAAACCTTTCCTTTCTTCTTGGTAAATTATTTACATCCTTTGATTGGAAGTTCCCATGCTACCAATTATTGACTATTACCACAATTATTCTCAAAGACACACACGCTTTACCTTCGTCAGGGTTTGTCAGAACTTTTACGCTCCAACACCTAGGCCAAAGGAAGTGTTAGACTTGATGACATACTAGGAGGAACTTATTATAATTTGTCTCTAAAACAACAAAATAAACAAACGATCACGTGTGTTTGGCCAGCCAATCATGCGGACGTCGGCCTGCCAAACAAATTTATCAATTGAAAAATTTTTATTATACACGCAAACTCTTTTGTGAATGTCATTGTCATGGAACACCCCAAAACTTTTGTCAATTGAGTTGTGTGTCGAGTATACGAGTATTTTGGGGAAAAGTTTTCTAATTCATAGCATATTTAATTGGTTCCTAATTAGTAGAGTCCGGCAGCTAAATGAGGCATATACTCAAATGGCTAGTTCAATTTGAAAACCATAACCATTGAAAAAAAGTGAACAATATTCGATTGCATGTCGTCGACCAGGGGTTTGGTTGCGTATGAGGTGTGGAGCGTTAGGAAACACATTCATTATCCAAAACAGGGTGGGTGTTTTTATGAAAAGGTGACCGACCACGAGGTGTTGGTTGGTTGTCTTTAATTCCCATTAACATGCTAACCCTGAACACCCCTCCCAAGGGAAAAACAGAAGGGATGACTTGAATGACCAACCAAGCAACCATATTAGTATAAGCATAGCAATATTTCTTTTCAAAAAAATATTACATTTCTAACGCTCTGAAATTTGGCAACATAGGCTGAAACAAAACACCACCATGGTTTCAATAAAGACAAAAAAGGTCAAGAGAAAAAGATGCTGCTGAAATGAGTTATTGGAATCAGAAAAATTCATTAAATATTTTTAATATCCGCAAGTAAAAATTTTCACCATCTATCGCTTTATAAACGTTTGAAATCTAAAATAAAATATGATTCTGCACTTCTATGGAAACAGAGCTTTCCAGCCATATTAATTTTATGACATGTTGAGATCTATAAAGACTCCAGAAGTGTACCACAAAACTAGCGGTTTCATTATAGTGGACATCTAAGAAAAAGGACTAATGGAACATAGTTTTTGCAATCTAGAAATAAACTATAATACTGCACTTTCTGTGAAAGAATAATTTCCCAGTGATGTAAAACCTTTGACAGTTGGAGGACATTAAAAAATACCTTTTATAATGCTTACTGACAGCCTTCGAACGGAGCTATTACATTTGCTCTATCTATCAGGGAAGGCAATTTCAGTCGGGGAATCGTAGATGGTCTGTCGGCCCAGCAGATCCCATAGTTGCCTTAGACTTACCATTTCCTTAAGTATGCTGACCCAGAAACCTGTATGCTGAAGACGTAATATTTTGTGCTAGACATCCCAGCAAACCAGAGATCTATATGTAAGTTTTGGGGCGAATAATAGCTGTGTAGATTCAGCAAATTATTTTCGGTCGGACAGAGTCGCTGAGTTGGCCATGGCAGATAGCGAGTTGGCCCCGTGGATGATCTAGCCCTACCATTTCATTAAGTATGCTGATCCCAGTTCGGGTTAAGCTAGATACCTGAATACTGATGACGTAGAGCAATGCCAGTGGCCACACACATTTCCTATTGTTCTAGTACACGACATCAAGTGCCGCTTGTGGAGTGATTTCTTCCTCACCAGTAATGCAGACAGATGCGATACTTTGTTCTAGAATGTGCCAGCAAACCAGAGATCCAGACGTAATATTTGGGGCGAATAATAGCTGTGCAGATTCAGTAACTATTTTCGGTTGAAAAACCCTGGCACAAAGTCGCTGAGTTGGCCCTAGCAGATAGCGAGTTGGCCACGTAGGTGATCTAACCCTACTTTTCATTAATTATGCTGATAGTAGTTCGGGTTAAGCTAGATACCTGAATTTTGAAGTCGTATAGCACTTTCAGTGGCCACATACTTTACAAATTGACCTAGCTGTTGCCGGTTTAGTACAGCCTCGAGTTCCGTTTGTGGAGTGCTTTCTTTCTCACCAGTAATACAGAGAGATGCGATACTTTGTACTAGAACTTAGGAAAAAACAGAGATCCACACGTAAGATTTGTGGCGAATAACAGCTGTGCACATTCGGTAAACTATTATCAGTCGAAAATCTTGGGACAGGGTCGCTGACAGATAGTGAATTGGCCCTGCATATCCCGTGGCTGCTTTAATTTCCTTAAGTATGCTGACCCCATGCTCAATTTACGCCAGATACCTGTACACACACTTTACAAATTGATCTAGCTGTTGCAGTTTTAGAACAACCTCAAGTGCCGCATGCTTTCTCTCTCACCAGTAATGCGGACAGACCATGCAGGGCCACAGATAGTGAGTTGGCCCTGCATGATCCCGTAGCTACTCTAAATCGATAATTTCCTTCAGTGTGCTGATCCCAGTTCGGGTTAAGCCACAAACCTGACTCCCGAAGATGTATAACACTGTCAGTAGTCACCCACTTTATGTATTGGCCCATCGGTTGCAGGTTTAGTATAGTTTCAAGCGCCGCTTGTGGCGCCGAATGTTGACTGATGCAATTCTTTACATTTCTCAAGTGTTATAAGATATCTGCCATTTTGCAAAACTTCCCTTCAAAGCACAGATCTATAAGTAAGAAAGGGATGGGGTATACAATGGCAGTGTACATTAAGTGAACTGTTCACGATCGGAGTCCCCAGAACCAGAGTCACTGTTGATACAGTGGGTTGGCCCTACTTCATCTCATAACTGCTGACCCTCTATTTCTTCCATTATGCTTCACAACTGTTTACGGTCTGAGTTTCCAGGGCCAGAGTCACTGTCAAACAGCGCGTTGGACCTGTTTCTTCTCGTAACATTGTTATTGGTCCTGCTTCTTACAGTACGTTGATCCCGTTCGGTATAAGCCAGAAACCTGTCTCCCGAAGAGACATAGAGCACTCTCCGTGACCTAATGTTTACAGTTTTAGTGTAGCGTCAACTGCTGCTTGTTGGTTGCCATCTCTCGCTTCAGCAATGTCCATACAACGGCTGTTTTCTTTTAGTGAACTGTTGACGATCGGATTCCCTAAAGTCAGAGTCACTGCAGATACAGTGGGTTGGCCCTGCTTCATCTCATAACTGATCTAGACTTACTATTTCTCTGATTATGCTGATCCCAGTTTCGGTCAGTGAACTGTTTACGGTCGGAGTTGCAGGGCCAGTGTCACTGTCAGACAGCGCGTTGGCCATGTTTCTTATCGTCACTGCTTTAGACCTATTATTTCTTCCCAAGCCGTAGAACACCTAATGAACTAGCGGGTACAGGTTTGGTATAACGTTAAGTGCTGTTTTTTGGCTGCTATCTCTCGCTTCAGCAATGGGCATACAACGGCTGCTTTCTTTCAGTGAACTGTTGACGATCGGAGTCCCCAAGGTAACTGTCTAATATTAGGTTGGTCCTGCTTTTTCTCGTAACTGGTCTAGACATACTAATTATTTCATTATGCGGATATTAGTTCGGGTCAGTGAACTGTTTACGTTCGGGGTACTCAGGACCAGAAACAGCGGGTTGGCTTAGCTTCTTCTTCTTATTCTTTTATACCTACAGTCCCTTTCAGTATGTTGATGCCGTTCGGATTAAGTCAGATACCTGTCTCACGAAGACTAGAGCACTCTTCGCGGTCACACACTTTACCTATTGACCTAATGGTTACAGTTTTAGTATAGCGTCAAGTGCTGCTTGTTTGATGCTATCTCTCGAATTTTTAATAAAAGTATATAACAACTACAGCTCCTTGCTTTTATAAATAAAATACCTTTTCACAAAATGTAGATACAATTTGGACAATGCGCTGCGCCATTATTTCCAAAGATGTTAGGTAATTTAAGTTAGTTAATTTTGTCTCTCTAACTTTAGATAATAGTTAAATAATTGCTTTTCAAAAAAAAATGTGTAGGACTTTGTTTTGTCTATACCCAACATAAAACCTCGCCAAATAAGGTAGGTATCTCCATAAACCTGCGTCGCATCATCATTGAGAGTAAAGACGTCTTATTGCACTGTGATAAATTACAAAATTGTTTGGAAAATAAAAGAAATCCCACATTTACTCGGAGACACCTCCAAACGCCCATAAAAATGTCACAGCATCTCAGATTACAGTACGACTTAACGCCTCAGAAAAAGCTCCTCCTAAGTATTTGGCCGGGAACAAATTATGGCGATGACCTTATGGTCTAATTTATGAATATACTATGCTGCCTCGTTAAAAGAAGCTATGCTATTGCTGTGTGAGTGTGCGTGCGTCTTTATAAAGATGAATTTCATTTCATTTCTATTAATTTAAATAAATTGAAAAAATGCCGTTTATGTGCGATAGATTTTGATTGAGGAGATGAATAAACGGACGGGCAGACGGACAGATAAATTACAAATTGTTTTCTTACAGCAGATTGAATTCAATTTGCCAAAGCGTATGAGAATTTTTTGCTCTATTAGTATATCGCAAGCAGCACATGGATGAGCATGCCACTGGACTTTTTGCGTCATGCTGATGATATACGACAACAAGTATTTTTCTTTTTTGCAATTTTGTTCGGTAATTGATATTGAGAGAATGATGAAGTAAAGACAGACTGACGGATGGATGGATGGACGGACGGACATACGGTCGGTCGGATCGCACCACTTTAATATCGAAAAGTCATAGAGTTGAAACGATAACAGAAAAAAAGCACACGCTCTCGGTCTCGATGTCTTGATGGGTTTTAAAAATAACAATGTTCGACTTCAATGACTTCATGGTTAAACAGATGCCATAAACCGGTCGTTCATGTTTCAGTATTTTAGCGTTGATTTTTTGTGCTGTATTTTTTTATTTTTTGGTTTTTGACTTTTTGTTTTTATTTTTGTTTCTTATTTACGTTTTCTTAATGAGCTTTGTTTTTTTTATACAAAGAATTTCTTTATGATTTTTTTTGTTTGTTTACATTTTTCTGGTTCATTGATAATGATTTTGATATCAAAATTGAAGTGGACAAGAAAAACACAGCAATTTCAAATTTGTATCTGCAGAATGTTTGCCAATTGTAGGCAAACACTTTAGAATTGCAGAATATAAAGGAATGTTTAATTGTTCATAAATCATTAATTGAAATAAATTTAATACATTATTAATATTATACAGTAGCGGAAAGGCTTCAAGAACTAAGAATATGTAGACGAATTTGAATATGAAGAAGATATTCTAAGAATATTAATTAAAAACCAGAAACCATTTACTGTTGCTAACTAATGCCCACAGACATACTGAAAACAACTGCAGTTAAACGCATGCTATGATGGCAAGTCCATTATTGACTTCTAAGCATGATTTTCCGAAAGCTTAAAGGGGTCACAATAAAACAAAATTCCCGAAATATATATATGTATATATGTTTCTGTTTACAGTAATTTGGGAAATAAAGAAGCATTTGTAATTATTTTTAATAGAGATTATCGTCTGGGGAGTCTCTGCTAGGCCTAGAAGATGATTACAGTTGCAAAAGATTAAACTGCAGTTGCAGAACATCTTCTGTCAGAGTACACGTTTCTGAAAACCGGAAGAAATATTCCAATAATCTATGGTCTAAATATTGATTAGACTCCAATTTTTTAATATTGATTATCGTCTGCAGGGTTCTGCTGTGACCTTCAGGTCGCAGTTTTAGGACAATAAACTACAGATGCAATAAACTTTTATGAAACTATTTTGCATAATCTGCAGTTGCGGTAGACTTTTCTGAAACCTTTTACCATTATTTCTGAGGGTCTGCTATGTTGCTGTCAGGATTTGTTGCTGTTGCTGTCAGACTACTGATTGTGTGACAAGACTATCAATCCACGGTTGGTCGCAGATTGTAGTCAGACTCTGCATACTTTAGCAGAGAGAATAGATTTATGCTAAGCCATTGGTACTCCTTGACTGATAGAGAGGTTAAACCTGCATTGGAATCTGATAACTCTAACCTGGACTGGTATTTCGGGTTGCAGAATAACTAGAACACTCTGACCAAGTCTCACATCAGAACCGATGTTATTTGACTTTAAACAAAAAATATATGCGCCTTGTGAATGACATACTGACCGGTCAATGTAAGGTCATGTTCCTGATAACAAAGTGGCAGCAGCACACGGCAATCAACTGTCGGCTACATGAAGAGGAACGACGAACCATCGAACTCCTTCTTTACGAATGTCGTTCGCTTCCTGCTAGAAGTCACAGTTTTTCGTTTATTATATAGGGCGATCAAAGTAGAGATACTTTTTTCAATAGCCTTTTTTTGACAGATCACGTGTGAGTCGTGTCATGCTTTCATGTTATTTTTGTTAGGCATTGTTTGGCATTTCATCATGGAAAGACTTACGCCTGAACAACAAATTATTCAGTTTTATTATCAAAATATTCGTTCGCCAATTGCGCTAAGTCTATTTTTTTTAAATCAAAAAAAAAAAAACACTTTCCATTAGACCCACGACCTTGACACCCATGAGCAATAGTTTAGCTCTCGTTAAGAGCTATATTTTTGCCATTGACCGATTCCCGATCCGACGTACCGGAATCACCGGTCCATATTTCTTCAAAAATGGTGCCGGTGAGAACGTAACCATCAATGGCGACCGTTATCGTGCCATGATAACCGACTATTTGATGCCTGAAATTGAAGCTCGCGATCTTGGCGACATTTGGTTTCAACAAGACTGCGGCACTTGCCGCACATCGCATCAATCAATGGATTTATTGAGAGAACACTTCGGTGATCAGATAATTTCACTTTTTGGGCCGGTCGATTGGCCACCAAGATCATGTGATATCACACCGTTAGACTTTTTCCTGTGGGGAAATGTAAAGTCTAAAGTTTATGCGGACAAACCCGCTTCGATTCAGGCCTTGGAGCAAAACATCACGCGTGTCATTCGCCAGAAAATTGGACTCAACGGATGGACCATCTGAGACGTAGCCGCGGCTAACATTTGATAGACATAATCTTTAAAAATAAATACCAAAGAATGTTCTTTCAAATGATAATAAACATTCCCCATTCAATTTGAATTTTCTGTGTTTTTTTTCATTAAAAAAGTAGGGAACCTCGAAATGGATCACGCTATATAATTCCTAATCTAGAAACTCTTCATACTTAATTTTACCAAAGCTTTAAGGGATCACAATACAATAAAGTATCACAATACTTAGTACTCTGCGACATAAAGTATTTGTAACGATTTTTAATAAAGATTATCATCTGAGGAGCCTCCACTAGGCCAAGATGATTGCAGAACATCTTATGTTGGAGTAAACGTTTCTGAAAACCTGAGAGAAAATATTCTGTTACCGGAAACATGATTACTTTCCAATAATCTCGGGTCTAAATATGGATTAAAGGCCACTTTTTATTAGAGATTATCATCTGCAGCGTTTCTGCCGTGCAGATGCAGTAAATTTTTCTGAAACCATTAGCATGTTTATCTTTTAAAACAGTAAACCGTATCTGCAGAAGATCTTCTGTATGAATAAACTTTTATATGTGTGGCATACTTCGAGCAGCATACTTAAAGAAAATGGTATGTCTAGATCAGCTACGATATCGGCGGGTCTGACCGACTCATCAAATCAATAGACGTCCCTGACTGATCAGTAAATGGAACAGCTCCGTTCGAAGGACCGTTAGTAAAAAAATAAAGTGGGAACTGAATCCAAGACCTTTAGTGATATCCTGTTATAGTTAAATCATGTTAGTCAATCATCTGTGATAGCACTTTTGCCCAAAGCTATCAAATCATCAGTGGTCGATGATTGGAAAAAGGTTTGGCAAAATATTGATGGGTCAATGGTCCTCCTTGACGGAGGCCACCAGTTAAACCTCCATCGTTCCAACTTAACGGTTATATTAATACCTCCTATGTTAATTTGACATCACATACTTGGAGAGTTACCATAGTTTGTAGTATTCTTAAAGCACTCTACATAGCCAACAAGGTCAAACTTTTCTACTTCTTAGCAATCTGTAATTTGAAGATAGATTTGAGCCTATGCATATATTTATTGTCGGTGTTTCTGCTATGGCAGGGAAATAATGGCTGTTGTGAAAAAAAAACTTCAGATGCAGAGCTTCTTCTGTTGAGGCAAACTCTTCAGATATTTCATATATTTGTTTTAACATTTCTGTTGTAATAGCAAATTTTCTACGATAACAGAGAATTTATTACAGTTCTAGCAGAGAAGAATGAATCTACAGATTAGCATCATTCCTACGAATATGCAACGAAAGCATTTTTCTTACTTTGTCAGGATAATGTTTATATGAATCGGAATACTAAACTGTGGTTGGAGAACATCTTCTGTTGCAGCACTTTGTACTTTCCAATAAACTGTGATCTAAACAATGATTTGAAACCATTTAAGCGCTTCTGCATTTATAGCAGATTTTCTGCAATGACAAAAAATTATTGCAGTTCTGGTAGAGAAAACAGTAACTGCAGATTTAACATCACTTCAGCGAGTCTGCAACGACAGCATATTTCTTTCTATGTCAGGATCCCGCTAAAGTGTAGCTGGAGAATACACTTATATTCTATTATAGCAAAGTTGATTCTTTCAGTTATCCGCCATCTAACGACTGCAGCGATCTATCCACGATCTAACAGCAGATTTGCTAGCATTTAATGCGGGTTTGGTATAGCAATCTGTATCTGCAGGTTTATTGGCAACGACAGCATATTTCTTGCTATGCGCATCTCCTGTGATAGCAAATTTTCTAGAATGACAGATAAATTTTAGCAATTTTGACACAGCAAACTTTGGTTGCAGATTTACTATTACTACAATATAAAATGTTCTTCTATGCCAAGGATTGCATGAATTGGAAAATCAAACTATAACTGGAGTAAATCTTTTGCTACAGCAAACTTTTATACCTTCTAGTAATCCGAGATCTAAAGATGGATTTAAAACAATTTAAACACACCAGCTGATATAGTAAAATGTTCTGCGATGAGGGAGAAAGAGAAAACTGTAGAATTATCAGAAGTTCTATGAGTCTGCAACGACAGCATATTTCTTGCTATGTCAGAATAACAAAGTGTAGCTGGAGAATATCTTCTGTTACAGCAAAATTTTGTTACAGCATATTTATTGCTATCAGTATAACGACGGTTTGAATTCCAATGGTAAAATGTAGCTGGAGAACATCTTCTGTAACAGCAAACTACTGTTTTCTTACAGTAATCTGTAATCTAATAAATGTATTTGAAACCATTGAAACTCATCTGCTGTAACAGCAAGTATTTTAGCAGACAAGAAACTGTAACTGCAGAAAAACTTATATTGCAGCAAACTGCTTTCTTTCTGATTTTCCGTAATCTAAGATCTCAAAATGGATTTGGAATTTTTTTTTCGTCGGTAATTTCCAGAATTTGTAATATTAGTTCTACATAGACATGTATCTCAATTAATTTTTCCTTAGACAATTTCCGGAATTTGTTATTTTACACTCTGAATAACTTATTTTACTGCTGCAATGCCATTGATTCGATTTCATGGAAAAATTAACCCTTCCTGCATGAATTCCAATTATTTTCTCTTCATTCTATTGACATTTTCGAAATGGGTCTGGCTGGGAAAAAATTCTCTTCTTACAAGTAGCTGTTAACATTGTATGCAATGCGTGAATTGTGTTAAAAGTGAAATTATTCACAGATATTGGGTGTTTATGGTGTCTTCTTTTCATTTCCTACTGCCATATCATGTGTCATCTGTGAATGTACTTTGTTCGCCCCGTATATAAAACAAAATCCAAACAAAATGTGCAAAAAAGAAGTATTATTAATTCATTGACACTATGACGTGACGACGTTGGTCGCCACGGCCGGACGGACACAAATTTAATGGCAAAACACGTTCTGTTCTATTGACAATGGGCAACGCACTTAGATGGCTAGATACTCTCGTACTAGCTGCGATACCAGCTGCTGAATCTGACCATATATGTATGTACGTTCGTCGGAGGCCAGTTTGCAGTGTGTGGCTAGCTAGCTAGCCAGACCATTATATGTTCGCTCTATGCTTCTCTCTGTGTCTCTACGTTTCTCTAGGTTTATACGGTTGATCTGCTGTGAATGGGTTTTTGGCGCGGCTTTAATGTGTCTTTGCTGCTGTTTTCTAGTTTTACCCGTAGTTGTATATTTTGTTTACTTCTCTTTTAGTTATTGTATGGAATCTAGTCTTTGAAATGGTTAATTACTAATTTCAGCTCAAACTAAAAAAGAACACAAAATCGACAACAAAAATTGTCGAGGGGAAATAATGAATTAAGTCATATACGTTTTATGGATGGATGAATCGTTTGGATAGCACCACCGACAATTGAATGAAATGAAAAGAGAACAGAAATGAAAGTGGAAGGCCAGTCAGTTGGTCTTTGATCCAAGTGTGATTAATTCCAATCAAGCCTAAGGGAAGTCTTCATCCAACGAGTTAATATCATCCGTCTAGTTTTAAATGGTTTGTTTTTGAGAACTGTTCCCATTTATAGTTCATACTTCATTTTACATATATATTTTCCATTGTAGCAAAAAACAAATGAAGAACAATATACAGTAGTCTTTGTTTGTATTGTTTACATTCACACTTTGACTATTTGCTTATTCAGTTTATCTGTAAATTTTTATTTTTTTGTTTATTTTTTCTTTTTATACTTGTTTGTATGTATGTATGAGTAATCTTTGGATTTTAAGCGTTTTTAAATGCGTTTTTGCAATTCTTTTGAACTACACTAGAATAACTGTGCATATTCTTTTGTTGTCATTGTTTTTCTTAGAGAGAATAATAAAAATATTGACAGCCTGTTTCTCTATTTTGCGCGAAAGCGATGCGAACGAAGAACAGCTGATTTTAGACCTACTAAAAGTTATCAGAACGACAAAGTGACTGCAAACACAATGGCTGATGCCAGTTAGTAGGTCTAAAATCAGCTGTTCTTCGTTCGCATCGCTTTCGTGCGAAATAGAGAAACAGGCTGTAACACTATTTTCTTAACTTAAGCCCGAATTAGTCTCACTTCAACGTAAAGTAAACTTAGCGGTGCCTGTTCAGAGCATTTAGGCAACTTTGAAAAACGTACCATATGATCCAGACGTTACAAGAAAAATATTGTAAAATAAATAGTTAACAAAATTGCAATTTTGTTTTTCATTGTATAAACTGTAGAAACATTTAGTTTGTTTTATTATTTTTTCTGATTTTATTTAAACTATAACCTCACTGTTAATCAGCTGTTTGCAAATGCCACGTAAACGTAACACAAAAAAAAAATAATGAACAGTTTCTTCTGTTTACATAAGGTAAGGCTGATGAAAAATACATCCCTGGCCGACTAGTCGCTTAGTGTAACATGACTTCGGAAAATTATGGCACAAGTGAGAGAGAATCAAATGCAATTTTTGTCCAGATTTACACTAGGCAAGTTTTTTCAGCAGCTTATCATCAAATTCTCAGGGAGAGTTTTTTTCTCCCCTCATGCCGACTGCCCCTCTCTCCTACAAAACGCCAATAATCTGCTGAGCATTCAGCCAGTGTAAATCGAGACTTTCTCCCACAAAAATCTCATAACAAAGATTGTCAATTTCAACCCCGCCTAATCGTTTTCACAGATTTCCATAAGGGAGATTCGATCAGCTTATTCGTTATGCTATGGCAACGTTACGTTTACTTATGGCTAATCCAGTCTTTAATCGTTTGCACATGTTTCATCTGATAATGATTGAGAGAGAGGGAGAGTGACTGACCAATTAAATTTAACGAATAGCAAACAATAGAAACTGGAACAGTTGTGAATGGGTATAAATATACACTCAGAAAAAATCTGCAAAGAAATTAAATATATAAAAGTCGGTTTTATGCCTATTCAAGATAAGGTTTAACAAATATATATTGAAAATTGTAGATTCATTCAACAAAATAGAATAAAATAAAAGAAATAGTAAAACATTTTAAAGAATAATTAAAATGAAACACACCACAGCCCAAAACTTAACACAAAAACCAAAAAACGGCCAAATTGCTGTCAAAAACGCTCATTACTGGTATGGTTATTGCTTCGACCACTATATCGTATTACTAACATTGCTGCACGATCAGTAATTTGACCTTTTTTTCGGTGTTTTTGTTAATTTTTTAGCTTTGGTTTGTTCTGAGACATATAGTAAAATGTTATGGCCAACATTTTTGTAGAACATATCATCCCCGCCCTCCCCATTTTAAGGGGTGTTTTTTACGATTTGTTAAAATGGGGCCAAAAATTACAGTTATGTGGGGGAGCTAGAGGGTTAATATGTTTCATAAAAATATTGACCTTAATATTTTCTATAAAGTTGCTGAACATTCCCTATACCAAAAAAATATATTTTTGTTACATAACAGTAAAATACTTACATTTTTGGGGTACAATGTGTTTTTTTGAGCTATTTAGGGTACCCAGACACGTTCAGATTGTATTGATATGTTCACAAGAGTTGTTCAGATTTACGTTGGCTACAAATATTGTTAGCGAAAAATTAAGAGCCCCTTAAAGTTATGCTAAAAAAGTAAAAAAAAAATATTTTTTTCCTATACTTTTTCAAAAAAAGTACCGGAAAAAAATAGTTTTCGCAAAAAATTTTAAGAAACTTTGTTCAGCATATTCTTAGCTACATTATTGCCAAATATAGTTAAGCGGTATCACCAAGTCTGAATTAGTTGTTGGTCAAAAGCTGATGACACCTTTTTCGAGGGGCCCACTGATTTTTAGAAACTTTGGAGGCCCATAAAAAAAATTGGTCACCAATTTCGCCAAACCGTGTATAGGGTTATACTACCCTTTGATAGTAGAATCGAACCTATACTGTCAAGTCCGTGTATTTTTCAAAAAGTGTTCATTTGTTGCATAGTGTAATTAAAACAAATAAAAAAAATTGGAAATATTTAAAATTAATAAAAAAAATGGCAAAAGATTAAAAAATAAGATTAAAAAATAAGTATTAATATTTTAATAATAAATAACATAACATAATAAAAAAATTAAATATAATAAGATAAGATAGAAAATATATTAAATTAATAACAAAAAGTAAAAAATTATTACAAAAATGTTTGAAATTATATAAAAATAATTAAAAATATATCAGATTTAAAAAACTTAAAAGATAAAAAATATATAAAATTTAATTAGAAAATATTTTAAATTAATAAAAAACCTTAAAACATTTAAAACAATGTATATACAGGGTTTTGCAATAGTAGTGATATGATTTCTTTGAAAAAAAACACACTTATTGTTAAGGAAATTCAAAAGTTTTTTATTTAATGTGAAGTACAATCGATACAATTAAGTTCTAAATAAAACTTAATTCAAATGGCCTCCACGACTTCTTCTGCAGGAACGAATTCAATGCACCCAATTTTCGAGCACTTTTTCCACTAAATCACGTCGTATGTCATGAATGGCACGTTTAATATTGACTTGTAAAGCTTGAAGAGAGTCTGGTTTATTTCGAAAGACCAATGACTTCAAATAACCCCACAAGAAATAGTCTAATGGTGTTAAATCACAACTTCTTGGAGGCCATTCAATATCACAATTTCTTGAAATAATCGAATCTACAAACTTTTCTCGCAACAATTCAATTGTTTCATTTGCTGGGTGACACGTAGCCACAATCGGTCAATGGCAAAAAGATAGCTCTTAACGAGAGCTAAAATATTGCTCATGGGTGTCAAGGTCGTAGGTCGAATGGAAAGTGTTTTTTTTTGGATTTTAAAAAAAATGGACTTACACGCTGAAAAAAAATCGCTTCTGTAGTATATTGTCTCAAACATATTCGGCTTGAAACATATATATGTTTGGGGTAGACTCTAAGTATGTAATATTTGGTACACACAAAAATTGTGTATTTGGGAAGATGTTGTTCTAAAAAAGTATTTGTTTACATTCCAATATGTTTTTAGGTGGGACCTTTATTTCCGGAACAAATATTTATTTGCATTTAAGTATTCATAAAATACATAAATTGTGTCAAATTTTTCAGTAATTCAAAGTAAAATTTTTAGAAATTTTTAATGTTCGTAAAAAATAATAATTGGAATACTCAGAAATTTGAAATGATTGATTTAAAACAGAAGGTAATGCTGCATATGGTATCATAACTGGGAGGTACAATTCGAAACCCAAGAAAAATTGAAACTGAGATATCAATAACTCATCAAAAGTTTTGGAAATATTTTTTAAATAAAATATATTTGGAAAAATTCCTAAATAATAATTTTATTTGTATTTAAACACATATTTTATTTGAGAAATTTAGTTTGCAAATATAATTTGTTGTAATATATTAATATATGCGTTCCAAATATATTTTATTGATTTTCAAATAAAATTAATTTGCTAAGAAATATATAATATTTAAAAATTTATGTTCCAAATATATTTTCTTTCGATTCAAACATATCAAAAAAGGCGATTTTGCCCCGTGTAGCATCATTTTCAAATGTGAACGGAAAGTTTATTTTTGCTCTAGCTCCTTAACGGTACGTTGGATCGGAAATCGGTCAATGGCAAAAAGATAGGTCTTAAAGAGAGCTAAAATATTGCTTATGGGTGTCAAGGTCGTAGGTCGACTGGAAAGTGTTTGTTTGGATTTAAAAAAAAATTTACTTAGCGCAGGAAAAGTTGCAATTGGAGAACGATTATTTTGATAATAAAACTGAATAATTTGTAAACACTGTTCTTGCGTATATCTCTCCATGATGACATTGTAAACACTACTGAATACAATAAAAAACCAATGACATATTACAAATGGCCAAAACGTCACTTCAATATCATATCATCCCTATTGGAAAACCCTTTATTAATAAATGAAATAAAATATATTTTAAATAATAATTAAAAGTAAATAAAAACAAGTAAAAGCGTTAAGTTCGGCCATGCCGAATCTTATATACCCTCCACCATGGATAGCATGTGACCTCACAAAATAACTCAAACCTAAAGAAAATAACACCGAAAACACAAAAAATATAGTAGATGAGAACAGTAGGAATCACAACAAGTTAGATGCTATATATGGGAGCTATATCTAAATATGGACCGATATGGCCCATTTGCAATCCCAAACAACCTGCAACTATAAGAAGTATTTGTACCAAATTTTATCAACCTAGCCTATTATTACGGACTGTAGCGTGATTACCACTGACGGACGGACGGACAGATAAATAAATCGTCTTAGAATTTTACGACGATTAAGAATATATATACTTTATGGGGTCTCAGATCAATATTTAGAGGTGTTACAAACGGAGTGACAAAATGAATATACCCCCCATCCTATGGTGGAGGGTATAAAAACAGCATATTTATGGATTTGTAATCCAGTTATTGAGCAAAAAGGTAAAAAATGGGAATTTTTGCGATATTATTGAAATGTTCCGCATTTTGTTCTCCTATTCAATATCTACAACTTTGCTTCAGACACAAAAGAGATATTCCGTTCGGTATACCGAGATATAACCGTGTTAAAATATATAAAAGTGCAAAAAATCCACCTTGAAAAAATCTGATCCGGAAAAACATTCGTATGGCCATTAAATTATTAATTGAGCCAACATGACTAAATAATAAGTTCTTAGTTTTGGGGCTACTTTCACGTCCAATTCTCCGAATTGAGTCCCAAATCAATGAGCTGAAAAATGCTGTACTGTGTATTTAAAAGCTGCTATATTTAAAACCCAATTGTTCAGAAGAGCAAAAAACTTTTGAATTTTATTATTGCTCTTCCGAAAAATTGGGGTTTTTAATATAGCAGTTTTTCGCTATAAGCCATCAATATATTTGCACAAAAAACATTTTTAAATTTTGCTCTCAAACATATTTTGTTTAAACTTTTTTTCTCATTGTGATTATAATGATTTGTCCCAAACTTTGTATTTTTTTGGGGCTACTTTCACGTCCAATTCTCATAATTGAGTCAGAAAATCATGTGTTGTACTGCGATATATAAACCATCGATATTATATTTATATAATTATTTTTGTTATTCTTTTTATCGAAGTTTGGGCGCAGATAGCTTTTCTTTATAAATAGGGGGGACAAACTTAAAGACAGGATTTTTGCGACTAATAAAAAATTTAATTTTGCCAGAAATATGTCTTTCCAGCAAATATGCTACCGAAGCAATTTTTTCATATGATAGAAAATCATCAGTATTGACAATATTTATGATTGTTGATCTGTAGTTGATGTTATTTTAGGTTTCTCACTAAGGAGTTCAGCTGAAGACGAAAGGCATTCCTTCTATGTGAAGGAAGGTATTTTGAATAGTCAAGTAAAAAAGAGAAAAATACCTAAAAACCCAAAGCATGCATTCCACTTGTTTTTGTTTTTATTTATATGAAAGTTATTTAAAATTTACAAATAGGAAATACTTTCAAGTAAGAACCATTTCAATAGTTCTTCTTATTCTGCTCTGATAGGATGGTCTAGGTTACCACATAGTCGGCTCCGAACGACTTTAGCCCTTCCTTACAGGGCTTTTTTAAGATTCTAGCAAATTTGAAATATAGTTCCTCTAAAATAATAATGAGATTTAATTTAATATATTCTTATGTCTTTCTATTATATTTAGTTTTTTTATTGGTAGGTTTTAGTAATTTTTTATTATAGTATTTTATGTATATACATTTTATCAAAAATATTTATATATTTTTATTATGATTTGAAATGGAAAATTCTTCTGACTTTGGACCAAACTGCTTCTGTACAATATTAGAAAGCATTTATTTACAAAATGTGTTATTATTTTAATATTTTATTTTGGTCGGCAATTTTTTATAGTTTGTTATTATTTTCTTAGTTATTGACATAAATTAGTTAAAGAGTTTTTGAAAATGTTCAATTTTTATTGTTTTTATTGTCTCTTGGTTTTTTATATATACAATATTTTTCAAAATTATTTATTGTTATTATCCTTTTAATTAATTAATTGCTTATATTTTTAATTCTGTGTTCAATTTTAATTTCTTTATTTTATCGTAAAATCCCTACCCTTTAAAAAAAGAAAAAAATAAATAACAATGCGTTCTGAATATTGAACAAAGTCCACCATAAAATTGTGTTTACATCCAAACATACAAACGAGTATTCATTACAAGTAAATTGCTTAATAAACATAAATACATACATACAATTAAGTGTAATTATGACAAGAATTTAACCAAACAAAATCATTTATGTATGTACACATGTTGTCATCAGTTTTACACTGCACTAAACGACAACTACAGTAAAAATGTGTGTAAACAAAAGCTATAAAAACACCCACTGTGCGATCATCATCACCGCAACTCACTGTAGTATGTCAACGAACATAAAACGCAGTATAGAACAAACTGCGATCATCAATGGGGTAAATTGATACCCCCAGATCCCAACAAAACGCATTAAGGGAATTTGCAGACAAACTATTATTAAATATGAAAACATGAAAATTATATAAAAAAAACACACACACACACTTGGAAACAATTAAGCCACATAGAGCTTAAATTGAATCGAATTGAAGTCGTATGTTTTTACGGAGCGTAACGAATGAGGTTTTATATTTCATTTGACACAATTTTTTATCATAAATATTTCTCTCGTCAAGCATTTTAATTAGATACAATTTAATAAATATAAAATTATAAACATTGGAGGACGAATTTTAATTTCTTTTTTAATTCAAAACTGTTGATACATTTGAATTAATTTAAAATTGTTGTACATATCGAAAAATTAGTTGGACAGGCCAACCGAAGGAGCCATATCAATGAAACTTTAAAAAGGGCCACCCTTATTTCTGCAAACAGAACTATTTCTTTTCAGCAGAACCCAAGACCATTATTGGAAGCCCATCTTGCAGATGTATGAAGGGCCTGCTTGAGGATGTCTCTAAGTGTACTCGGAAAATGTTCTCTAATAGCTACTGCCACGACATCTGCATAGACAATAACTGTAACACTCTTTTCCAGAAGGTTTAACGCTTTGGATAGCTCAAATAATTGTGGATTAGGTTACAATTTCGCTGCCGACCCCTATGATGGTTGCACTGACCGTGAAATCCAGGAGCACTCCCAGCCATTCCTCACTGGACATTAGGCCGGGTCGATTTGTGGGGAGGCAAAAAAGTCGCCATTGCTCAGTGAAAATCGTATTCTAGGGATCAAAATAAGAAACTTTGCCGAAGGAACCATACCTCTAAAACGAATTCTGATGTCCCGGAATTTGGGTCGAACTTTTGGGTAGGGGCAAATTTTGAAAAATCCCACTTTGACCCATTTAGAGTGCTCCAATCGAGTCCAAATGTATGACCGACCCCCACTAACTTTGTAGGCCCGACCCACCCATGCCAGTGGCACACCCCCTGGAACTCCCTGGGGGTTCCATACATTTGGACTCGATTGGAGCACTCTAAATGGGTCAAAGTGGGATTTTTTCCGGTACATCAGAATTCGTTTTAGAGGTATGGTTTCTTCGGCAAAGTTTCTTATTTTGATCCCTAGAATACGATTTTCACTGAGCACTTCGCTGAGTGGGTGTCGGTCATACATTTGGACTCGATTGGAGCACTCTAAATGGATCAAAGTGGGATTTTTTCCGGGACATCAGAATTCGTTTTAGAGGTATGGCTCCTTCGGCAAAGTTTCTTATTTTGATCCCTAGAATACGATTTTCACTGAGCAATGGGCGATTTTTAAATCGACCCGCCCTACTGGACATAGTCCAGGAAATATAATTTTTCTCGATTATGTTATAAAGGGTTTTCCAACAAGAGGTGTTATTTTGGTATTCAAAGAAAAATGCCATTTTTTGAGATAAATGATCGGATGTTTATTTCATAATAAAGAGGAAGGTATGCCGTTAATAATGAAAAACAACATCAGCCAAATGGCCACCACGACCACGCTTACAGGACCATATGCTTTTCATGAAATTTTCCATAACCAAATCGCAAAGTGGCTGCCCTATGTCCTCGATAGCCTCACGAATTCTATCTTTGAGGTCTTGAATCGACGCTGGGCTGTTGGCGTAGACCTTATCATTCACGTGGCCCCATAGGAAGAAGTCGCAAGGTGTTAAATCACAAGATCTCGGTGGCCAATTGTGATCACCTCTGCGAGAGATAACACGGTCCGGAAACTTTTCCCGTAACAGAGCAGTGGTTTCGTTGCTTGTGTGGCACGTAGCGCCGTCTTGTTGAAAGTAAACGTTGTCCAGATCAATAGCATCCAACTCCGACCATAAAAAATCATTAATCATCTCTTGATAGCGCAATCCATTCACCGTAACTGTTGATCCAACCTCATTTTCGAAAAAGTAAGGTCCAATGACCCCGCCGGACCATAAACCGCACCAAACAGTCACACGTTGAGGATGGAGAGACTTATCAACAATTATTCTTTCCGAGCCCCAGATGCGACAATTTTGCTTGTTGACGTAGCCACCGAGGTGGAAATGGGCCTCATCAGTCAAGATGATTTTTCGATGATTTTCGAATTTTAATAATTTCAATGCGTTGTTGAATCTTGTATCGTTCCATTTTTAGTAATGGCGTAGTTTCTACTTGTCAAATGTCAAAGAAAAAAAACTTAAAAAGTGACAGCTACCGAAATACCGGCTGATTCAAAATAACACCTCTTGTTGAAAACCCAGCTACTTCCTGAAGTGTCTCCTTAATTTTGTTCTTTGCCGTGAAACATGTATCCTGAAGCATTCAAGCCACAAGCGGGGGGAAGTGCAGCAAACATTTTTTTTAAATTCTGAAGGGTACGGAAAATACAAAAAAAGATTTTTTCAAATCGGACCATAACTGAAGAAGTTATGACTAAAAACCCGCTACCGAGAGTAAAATTTTTAACGTTTTTTTTAAATATCGATTGTTTCTGAACGAGTTATCGGAAAAATTAAAAAAAATCCCCCTGTACTAAAAAATTTAAAAAAGTATTTCTAGTTTTTATACCCTCCACCATAGGATGGGGGGTATATTTGTTTGTAACACCTCTAAATATTGATCTGAGACCCCATAAAGTATATATATTCTTAATCGTCGTAAAATTCTAAGACGATTTAGCCATGTCCGTCCCTCCGTCCGTCCGTCTGTGGTAATCACGCTACAGTCCGCAATAATAGAGCTAGGTTGATCAAATTTGGTACAAATACTTCTTATAGTTGCAAGTTGTTTGGGATTGCAAATGGGCCATATCGGTCCATATTTAGATATAGCTCCCATATATAGCATCTAACTTGTTGTGATTCCTACTGTTCTCATCTACTATATTTTTTGTGTTTTCGGTGTTATTTTCTTTAGGTTTGAGTTATTTTGTGAGGTCACATGCTATCCATGGTGGAGGGTATATAAGATTCGGAATGGCCGAACTTAACGCTTTTACTTGTTTTCTTTATACTCGTAAACATTATTTTACATGAAAATAAAAATTCCGATTCATATTACAGCTATTCTAATACAGAAAATATGAGATGTTTATATGTTATCTATTCATGGAAACAAAATTTAAAACATTTTTAATAATTGTCAATATCGATCCTCGTTGACGCTTGTGGTTCTGATGATCTTGTTTTCTTCCTAGGTGGTTAATATTCATATTCTGAGTCTACATCATCATCCAAGTTAGATAAGTTAATATTCAAGGGCATGTTTTGTTCAGTGTGTTCACCAATTTCAGTGTCATTTTCATCTTCGGTGCTTTCATCTTCAAACTGCTTAATTTTAAAACTCCACCAACAAACCTCCGCAAGCAATGCAAAAAAAATCGATCAATGAACACCTATAAATACTACGTATTTTTTAATATTTTACTGACAGGTACTTATCATTTATGACTTTGTTCAAGCATTTTTCAAAACTTTCCAAAATATAGGACTCATAAAAATAGTACTCATAGTACACATCAATAAAAAAATTCAATTTACTGGTGTAAAATGGGGAACAAATGGACACTTTTGCGATTTTTAAGGCTGGATGCACTTTTTCGGATGGGTTTGTTTTCTCCTATTCAATATCTATAACTTTGCTTCTGATACAAAAGAGATATTTCGTACGGTATACCGAGATATAACCGTGTTAAAATATAGAACAAGTGCTAAAAATCCACCTTGAGCAAAAAATTCGTATGACCATAAAATTATTAATTGAGCCAACTTGATTAAACGAATGATACAGAAGTTCTTAGTTTTGGGGCTACTTTCAAATCCAATATTCAGAATAGAGTCCCAAATCAATGAGCTGAAAAATGCTGTACTATGTTAGTATATAAGGGGCATATATCTACATCTGAACAGATCTTCTTCAAACTCAGCAGTATGTGTCCTTCCGACTTTAATCACCCCAATTTCAAAAAGATTGGTTGTAAAAGACAGCTTCTATAGCGCTTAGAGGCCCAATCGATAGAATCATATAAAGTGTTTTCCAACAAGAGGTGTTATTTTGGTATTTAAAGAAAAATGCCATTTTTTGACATAAATGATCGGATGTTTATTTCATAATAAGGAAGGAGGAAGGTATGCCGTTAATAATGAAAAACAACATCAGCCAAATGGCCACGACCACGCTTACAGGACCATATCCTTCTCATGAAATTTTCCATAACCAAATCGCAAAGTGGCTGCTCCACGAATTCTATCTTTGAGGTCTTGAACCGACGCTGGGCTGTTGGCGTAGACCTTATCTTTCACGTGGCCCCAAAGGAAGAAGTCGCAAGGTGTTAAATCACAAGAACTCGGTGGCCAATTGTGATCACCTCTTCGAGAGATAACACTGTCCGGAAACTTTTCCCGTAACAGAGCAATGGTTTCGTTGCTTTTGTGGCACGTAGCGCCGTCTTGTTGAATGTAAACGTTGTCCAGATCAATACCATCCAACTCCGACCATAACAAATCATTAATCATAGAAAATTATATAAAATCTAGGGAAAAATAAAATTTTAAATATAACAAAAAAAATTAATCCGTGCCCTTTTTCATAATTTTATGCAATTATTATTAGTATCTCTAAAATGCATAAAGCGAGTGTGGTAATCATATATACTTTATATATGTATGCATATGTAAATATGTACAAACACTCTCATTATAAATTGCATATGTATATGTGTATGTACATACATATATTAATTGTATAATATTGAATGTCTGCAACGGAAACGTTCTAAATATTTGTCTCATAGAACACCGATAACAAAAATGAAAATGGAAAAAAATACATATTATTTAATGCATTTTTGCTACTAATATAGATACCAGATTAACCAAATATGGCAGAAATGTGTCAATACCAGACTTAATGTGGGGGGTAGGCAGAGAGCAATAAAATGCCAAATGACAGACAGAAGACAATGACGTCAAATAAAGGAGGGTGGGTGGTACAGGTTTAGCATAATTTAAAAAACTACTAACTAAATTGTATTAAAAATTAACTAATCTAACAATAAAAAACATATACATATGTGGGAGATATAGCTAAATCAGAACCAATTTTCTTCAAATTCGGCAATGTTGGTCCATCGATCAAGAAACTCTACCATTATAAATTTCAAAACGATTGGATGTAACTTACAGCTTCTACAGGACTAAAGAGCCAAATCGGACGAAACATATATATGGGAGCTATAGCTAAATCTTAACCGATTTTCTTCAAATTCGGCAATGTTGGTCTATGGATCAAGAAACTCTACCTTTCTAAATTTCAAAACGATTGGTTGTAAAATACAGCTTCTATAGGGTTAATGGGCCAAATCGGAAGAAAGATATATATGTGAGCCATATCTAAATCTGAACCGTTTTTCTTCAAACTCGGCAAAGTTGGTCCTTGGATCAAGTGACTCTACCATGCTAAATTTCAAAACGATTGGTTTTAAACTACAGGTTCCATAGGGCTAAAGAGCCAAATCGGACGAAACATATATATGGGAGCTATAGCTAAATCTTCAAATTCGGCAATGTTGGTCCATTGGTCAAGAAACTCTACCACTCTAAATTTCAAAACAATTGGATATAAAATACAGCTTCTATAGGACTAAAGAGCCAACTCGGAAGAAAGATATATATGGGAGCTATATCTAAATCTGAACCAATTTCAACCAAATTCAATAGGGTTCTTTCCAGCTGCAAAAGACTCTAAAGTGCAAAATTTCAAAACGATCGGAGTGAAATTGCGACCTGTAGTCGACAAACAACTTAAGATGGACAGAAGGACAGACGGACTGACAGACATGGTTAAATAGACTCAGCTAGTGATTCTGAGTCGATCGGTATACCTTAAGGTGGGTCTAGCTATAGTATTTTCATGTGTTACAAACATCTGCCATGAAACAACTTATGGTACGCTGTACCACAGTGTGGTGTAGGGTATAAAAATAATGAAAATGTGCAATAAATAAAAAATTTTATAAAAAATAAATAAAATATTATTTTTTAACTAAAATTTTTAAGCTGAAAATTGAACATATTTTTGTTGTTTTTGAAAAACATTATTTTTGCACAGACTTAATTTTTCGTAAATTTTTCTCAGTGTAGAGTTGAGTCAAATAAAAAATGTTTGGAAACATGTCATATAAAAGCCATTACATTTTCACTTTAAAGCCTCAGCAATAATATGTCTTCAGTGGATGATCTTAACTTCCCATCATGTCACCATAACTAACCCTTTATAGTCCGACCGTCCGTCCATCTGTCCGTCCACATTGTGTTTCTTTCCAAGACGCAGTTGCATATGTTTACAATCCCTTGCCACAAACCAATGCGGTTTTCGGTTTTAATTGCGAAACTTTTTTTTTTGCATCGAAAAGGAAACGAGATCAAATTGAAAGATCAGATCGCTTACACACATCTCTCCCTCTCTCTGTGTCTTTTCGTGCCACAAGATGTCGTTAATGGATGGTGATGATGATGGGGGGTAAGAATGGAGGAGACTTCTGCCTGTGTGGATGTGTGAATGCATGGATTGATAGTTGGATCAAACAAAATGCAGCTGTCGATTGGAACATCTGCCGTTCAAATGTCGTCGCCGCTCTGTGGTGAGGGATTGGATTGACAATTTTCCATGTTCGAGTATACTATAAGAGAAGACAGAAAAATATAAATACAAGATAATTTTCTAAAGCCACGTTTAGGATTTCGAAAGTGGAAAATATTAAAAAAAATAATTGCTCCAAAATTGTTGTGGTTTTTTCTAATATTCAATTGTAAGACAAATATTATTTAGACAATTTTTTTAATTGTAAATGAATTTAATAATATTTGTCTTTCACAATTGGTAAATTTATTTAGAAAAAAATTATAAAATATATATTTATTACCAATTTGTCAAAAATTATTTTGAAAATATTATTTAGACATATTTAAAATTGTAAACGATTTTAAAAATATTCTTCTTTCATTATAGCGAACAATTCCTTAAAAAAATTAAAAATATATATATATATAAAAAATATGTCAAAATAATTTTAGAAATATATATTTATTACCAATTTGTCAGAAATAATTTTGGAAAATTTTAATAAGACAAATTTAAAATTGTAAATGATTTTAAAAATATTTTTCTTTCATCATAGCAAACAATTTCTGTTTTTAAAAAATTAAAAATATATATTTATTAAAAATTTGTCAAAATTATTTTATAATTATTTTTTAAAATAAATTGTTAGAGAAAAATTCTAAATGTCGGCAATTTTGATTTTTTTTTCTTAAAACTTACATTCCATACAGACAGACGGACAGACATTTTTAGTGTTCTTGTCTTGGCCATAGGGTCTACCTGCAATCACGTCTTGTAGTTATGATTTTGGTCGCTAATCCTTATGCTCTTTCCTTCCTCTTTGTTTTATGTCATGTTTCGTTTTTTTACCTTTTCGAATCTTTATTATTGCGGTTGAATTTTGGTTTTCGTCTGTTTGTGTCAGATTTTTTTTCTTCAAAAATTATTCGAAGCAGGTGTTTTATGTTTCGGGATTTTAGTGAATGGGGGCCCGGTACAAAGGAGTAGATGGTTAATACAATGTTGTGAAATCTTATGCTTCCATAATGAAAATACAAACACACACATCGTTGAAGTACACACATAACTATAATTAAATGGAGTTCGAAGAAATGTGTACATTGAATCATAAGCCGGGAGATATTAAGGCGGCTCACGTGAGAAGAAAATAAAATATCAAAGAATTTCTATTGAATGCAGTAATAATTATTACACTTGAAAGTTTCTTCAAACATAAGTTATAATTTTCAAAACTTTTGGTTTAATTATTCTCAATTTTCGTGAGCCCACCTAAAGTACGTACATACGTATGTATATACTACGCATTGTTGTGATTATTTCTTGGCTATTACATGATTTATTTTTTATTTTATTTATGTTATTTATTTTATTTATCTTATTTATTTTATTTATTTGATTTATTTGATTTATTTTATTTATTTTATTTATTTTGTTT